>JAODLC010000123.1:4956049-4974039 GCA_026781145.1 Hippopotamyrus pictus | reverse complement strand
TTTATAATACTTTATGAATGCATTATAATGCATTATGAAGGTATCTATAATGCGTTACACACACGTACCTTAAGTAACGTGTTACCGGATTGTTATTTTTTAGGGAGAAAATGAGTGTTTAAAACTTCAGCAGGGATTCCAGTTACCCTGGCATTACCTGCCCATAAAGGGGTACGGGGCAGCCATTAGCAGATATTAAAGCAAAGTTAAATTAGAGCACACAAATCTCGGGATAAATATTACTTTTCTGCCAGCTTTTGTCACTTTCTTGCCCCCCCCCCCCAAAGCTTCTACTCCCCCTTCCCTCAGCAAAGCCTAATTTTCCTGTTTTCACTGGGAAGATTTCATGGTTCACAAGATCAAAAGCTTGCATAAGCTCTCGGTTTGTTTACACCAGCCTACACCCCAGCGAAAGCCTCGCTGCTCATTTTCCTCTTTGCATTTTCAGATTTCAACCCCCTCCCCTCTTTTCAGATGACCTGCCCCCCCTCCCCCTACCTGCTTGTTCTTTTAGGACATTACAGTACCTTGTGCAATAAAAGACCCAAATTACTGTTTTTGGAAAAAATTTAACTTTGAACTTGATTGGCAGGGTGATTGCATTTCAAATCTGCAGCCTGAAGAGTTTTTCAAAATATGAGACTGCCGGGAACAAATATTTACTGATAATTTTCCAACAGATTCTTGTTTAAACCAAAACAAAGAAAATGTAACTTTTATGTTGGTACTTCTAACGGCACTTATGGCAAACAGTATGATTATTGCACGTGTTTGTACACAGGATTTTAAAAGTTGACAGTAAATTATATACAGTTTACACACTATAGTAAAGATGAATATCTCATAATGATACATATTATGCATCATTGCCACTACAATACTAATCTATACTTTTGTTTTGATTTTATGTTAAAGTATGATACTAGGACTGTAGAATAAACAGCCTATAACACGATCTGGGGAATGTGTCTTTGTAGCTGATTATAATTTTCAGACTCTTGCCAGAGAAAAAAATGCATACACACTGGCCTATATTCTAAGCTGAACCCAAATTGAAACCCAGTGCTGAAAACCCCCTTCAACTGCATTGTAGGAGAACACGGTCATTACTGGCATTTCGGTATAATTTCAGTGTGCAAAGCCGCTATAAAAGGGTCATTACAAACGTTGCCATAGTGTCCAATGCAATTATACATTTAACAGGTTTTAAAGAGCCATTAGCCTTTAATGCCTTCTGTACAAAGGAATTCACTAATTGCATTACTACAAATGCATGTTAACAATACCATGTAGATTAGTGCAAAGTAGAAGCTATAATATTTTAGCATAACACCACAATCTCCACAATCACAAGAGGTTATTCGCAATTTGAGTGAATGCAGGTTTTATAGATGTTATATTGCAAGTGAAATGGTTTATGAGCAAAAAACAGGGCTTACAATTGGAGCCTAAATCCTATGTCTTGGTAACTACTAGGTGGTCTTAACAAATAAGAGTTTGATTAGACTATAATCATTATCACCTGCTTGTAGATTAAATGTCCAGCCATCCAAATTCCAACTGCGTATCCAGGACATGGTGGTTGGAGCCCTGGAGCCAGCACAGGGCACAAGGAAGGAGACACCCTAGATTTGATGCCATTTCCACTTAAGGGCAATTTATATAAGACAATTAGCCTAACTACATGTCTTTGGAGTGCAGGAGGAAACTGGTGTGCCTGGAAGAAACCTGCAGAACACAGGAAGAACATGCAAACTGCACAGAGGAGGGGTGGAATTTGAGCCCCCAATCCTAGAGGTGTGAGGTAGCCACGCTTCTTACTGCAATACCCCTGCAGTAAACATTTCAGTATAATAATGATGGCAGACTTTGTGAGAAATAAATAATATACACTCACTGGCCACTTTATTAGGTGATTTACTGAACTGCTCATTGAACCAAATATCTGATCAGCAGCACAATGTACACAATCATGCAGATACAGGTCAGGAGCTTCAGTTTATGTTCACACCAAGCACCAGATTGGGGATGAAAGGTGATTTTAGGGCGTTTTTCCACCGCACCAGATACCGTACTTTTGGTACTTCAAGGTACCGTACCAAAAGTACGGTACTTCAAGGTGTTGGTTTTCCACTGGCGTAGAAACCGGTACCGGCGCCAAATGACATCAAAATGCGGGGTGGGGTATTTTGTACTGAATTAGAAAAATGTCTGTAGTATATTATATGGCTTGGCGATGTGCAATATTAATACCAACATCGCAAGTTACGCACATATACTCCTCACATTGCTAGTCAGCTATATTAAAATAAGGTTTTACTTACTTTCAATTTTGTATGCCCATTATAGCACAGGGGGGATAAAATTTCGCTAAAATATTTTTACTCTATTACTTTGTCATACTGTTTCATGACTTCCTATGTAGTCAGCAGTCGGATTGGCATGGGGAGTCATGAGGTCACTGGAAAGGGGAGTCTGGCGTTCCCAATATCTTTGCAAGAGGATGAAGGTCCAAGTGTTAAAGAGTCCTGGAGCTCCCTGTCTTGCTGTATGGCTGTGAGACATGGACGTTTTCCAGTGAGCTGAGATGAAGACTGTGTCTCTTCAGAGAATCCTTTGGTACCGCTAGTTTGGCTTTATGTCGGATGAGCGGTTGCTAGAGGAGTCCAGAATGAGGCACATTACCTGCATTGTGAGGGAGCGTCAGTTACGGCACCACAGCCATGTGGCGCGGTTCCCTGAGGGTGATCTGGCTCACGGGATCCATATTGCTAGGGACCCGAGCGGCTGGACCAGGCCAAGGGGACGCCCACGTAACAACTGGCTGCGGCAGATCGACGGTCATTTTCGGAGGGTGGGACTGGACCCTGTATCTGCCTGGGGGGTCACTGGCCAGGATCCCGAGAAGTTTCACTGTGTGGTGCGTGTGGAAACACACTGCATCAGCGCCTGCTCCGCAACCTGACCTGACCTGATTGTATCATAGGAAAAAAAATTGCAAGCTTTGCAGTTCTAATTATCATTCTTTTAATAGATTTTTATATGTTTAAAAATCAGTTTAGAGATTTACCTCCACTGCTTTTGTGTGAGCATTGCATAAGTTCTCCAGGACAATCATATTCATTTTCATCCTTGCAGTTGAATTCACTCGAAGTTGGATTTCTGAAAAATTTGAGCTCCTTTTTCGTTTTATAAGTGTCCCAATATTTTTTACAACTAAATCATATATTATATTTATAACGACATCACATTGTTAGCACAGCGCGCTATACACCTGCAATATTAGTACATTCAACAAAATACTTTTTAATTTCTTGTCATGCGATCTGGATATTTTTCTTGTGTATGTTCTTACGACAAAATCATGTTATTTTCTGAGTTCACAACTGTTTTCAAGGTGGTATTTGTATTGTGTTTCAGTGGCAGGCTATTTGCATAATCAATCGACTGAGTTTCAAGTCCCACCCCAAAGTACCAAAGAAGTACCCCAGCTGGTTTGGCACTTTCGCAAGTGGAACCTTTGGTACGGGTACATGACCAGAAGTCAATGGAAAAGCAAAAGTACCAAAAGTACCGTACTCTGCGTGGTGCAATTGTGCCCTAAGTGATTTTGAACGAGGCATAGTTGTTAGTGCAAGGGGTCAGAGAAGAATGACCAGACTGGTTTAAGTTCATAGAAAGGCAACAGTAACTCAAATAACCACTCAATACAACCAAGGTATGCAGAAGAGCATCTAGCACAACAAAGCTTTGACCCTTGAAGCAGATGGGCTACAGCAGCAGAAGATCACACTGGGTTCCACTCCTGTCAGCTAAGAACAGGAAACTGAGGCTACAGTGGGGGCACGGGCTCGCCGAAATTGGACAAGACAGAATAAACGTTGCCTGGTCAGATGAGTCTTGATTTCTGCTGCAACATTCAAATAGTAAAGTCGGAACTTGGCATGAACAACATGAAAGCATGGATTCATCCTGCCTTGTATCAACAATCCAAGCCGGTGGTGTTGATGTAATGGTGTGAGGGATATGTTCTTGGCACACTTTGGGCCCCTTGGTACCAATCGAGTATCTTTTAAATGCTACAGTGTACCTGTGAATTTTGTCCATCCCAGCTTCTAATGATTTCTTTCAGCAGGGTAACGCAGCGTGTCATGAAGCTCATATCATCTCAGACTGGTTTCTTGAACATGACAATGAGTTCACTGTACTCAAATGGCTTCTACAGTCCAGAACTTAATCCATTAGAGCACCTATGGGATGTGGTGGAACAAGAGATTTGCATCATGGAGGTGCAACCGACAAACCTGCAGCAACTGTGTGATTCTGTCATGACAACATGGACGAAAGTCTGTGAGGAATGATTCAAGCACCTTGTGCAATCTATGCCATGAAGAATTAAGGCAGTTCTGAGAGTAAAAGGGGGCCCAACCCAGTACTAGCAAGGTGTACCTAATAAAGTGGCCAGTGAGTGTATAATACGGACTTAACAACCTCTCTGCCCTTTGACATTGACATTCCTCCCCTCCTGGAGGACTCTCTACCCGTCAACCAGGGCTGTACTTCCTTGACGTTACGTTAAAGACAAGGGGGCGGCCATTAACATTTTGAGGTTCATTGTAGTCATTTCTACATAGTACAATGCAATTCCGGCTTATGTGCTTACTGCCAGAGGTGGAAATTTCAGGTCCAGAAAGTACAAATCCAGCCCGTGATTTTGTTTCAACGGATCAGTTGAGCATAAAGAGTCACAGTTACAGAGTACTCAGCTGGTTGAAATTTCCACCTCTGCTTACTGCAGACGATAGTATCAAATAAATAGGAAAATAAGTACATCCACAGTACATTCACAAGTTCATAATTACCCAACACATGTACATGTGCGTCTCCAGCATTTTGGAATGCCGGTAAAATTCCAGCCACTTCCCTCACTTACCACAGCAACCTGGAGTATGAGAGATGTGGGTCATACTGGCCATTTTCTTTGGCAGATATAGATGCTCAATCCAAGTGCCTTATATTATTAAGCTCTTATGTGAGTGCCGGCACCCCAGAGTCTGTTATTAAGTACCTCCCCCCTTCCCCCCAAAGAAAAAGCCACACAGGAAAGATTATTACAGGTCAGAGGCGTGCGCGGGGGAATGGAATGTCCCCCCCCCCCCCACGAGGCATTCCTGCTGGCCTATCTCTGTCGGAGGGGGGGCCAGGCTCTCGCGTTCTGTCTGGTGTTGAGTTTCATGTGGGTATATAATTGCGTGCCCCGTGTTAAACACGTCACCACGACGCCCAAGGCTGGCACACTCACCGCACAGCCTCAGCAGCGGGACAGAGCTGGCAGCAGGGTGCGCGGCTGCCTGGCGGCCTGGCGGCCTGGGATTCTTCTCTCTTTGACTCAATAAACCTTTTTTATTCTAATATATGTTTCTTAAAAACAAACCTGCCCCGGTTCGCTGAGCTCAGTCGTACCTGAAAGGCCTCGGTCCATAATTGAGAGCTTCTCGCCTCTGTAGTGGGTCTGGAAAAGACTCGTTTAAATGGAGTATAATGGCCAGTGGGCAGGATGGCGGGATGGTGATTAGCGAGCCGTCACGAGGATGCTCTGGCGTCCCGTGTAGGCTGGAGCAAACACAATGCAGCAGCCTTGCCTTAACTCCCCCCCCCCCCCAAACAAGAACCATATGGCTGCTCCCTCTGCGTCCCCTCCTCTTTTTCCATGGGAAACATGTAAATACAAAGATCCAGAAACATATGTGGCCAGTCATAAAGCTGCAAGTGAGCCCCCCCCAGCCCCCCACTCACACGACCCCTCCCTGCAGTCTCTGTTGCCTGCAAAGCCTTCGTCAGAGAAATGCCTGCGAGCAGGAGAGACGAGAAGGTATGAGCAGAGAGCGAAAATCGGGAAAATCGTGGCCTTGGGATACTGCCTTAATTGCCCCCGTGTGGAAACAAAAAAAGGGGGAAGACTGGCGACACGAAGACAAGAGGGACTGCAGGCTGCAATTCTAGGAAGATTTCCTCACAATGGCTGCTCTGTGGCACTAACGGGGCGCGCCACAACTAAGTGCTGCGTAGGATGCGACAGATAAACACGGGAGACAATGCCCTTCAGTCCCACGGCCGGGGTACGCATGGCTGCGGTCGCAAATCCTGCACCAGCATTCCTGCTGGGGACAACCTCCCCTTGCCTGTGGCCTCGCTGTCCTCACGTCCCCCCTGTCACTTGATGGTCACTGCTCAAGCTGGCTCAGTCCAGGGCTCTGTATCGGTGCAGTGCTTTTGACGTTAATTAACTTAAGTGGAATAGCTCTCAGCCGGCCTGTTGCAAGAAGTAGTATCATATGTGTAATATGAAGTGTTTTGGTTATATTTTGTGTTCAGTCTTGGAGTCTCTACGTAAAAGGCCCATGAGAATGAAATCAACGTGACCAAGCGTGTAGCGAGCAAATAACGGAGAAAGTGGAGATGTGTTCATCTATGATCTATGCCATGGTCCTGAAACTGGGCGGGGGGAGGCACCAGTGCCCATGACTGCATAACTTTTGGAGCATCATTAAAGATACAGTGATGACCATTCATGAAAAAATGACCTCATCCAAAATTTCATTAAAAGAAGCCTGAATTATATCTTTTTTAAAAACAAAACGTTATATCTGAGTTTCTCAAAAACAGACAGACGAGCAGATATGACTTCATGCCCCCTCCCCTCATTCAGATACACTTCACGGTCCATGATCTATACCCCAAAAACTCGTGTCGCTGGCGGTGTAACGCCCCAGTAGCTGCCACTGGACTGGCTGTTATCTGCCCCGGGACAGTTTATTTCTATTTGCTACTTTGGTGTCATTGGCGCATATTCCTGTTAGAATATGCCTGCGAGGCGTCGGTGATTCCTAAGGGTAAAACGATTCACTGTAAACGCGGGGCTGACCGTCTTGTATTGGTGACAGAGGCAGAGGGCTCCCGCAAGGCATGCTGGGATAGCAGATGAATCAGTGTCCTCATGAGAGCATTACCCTTCAAGCATATTCTGACCCGCTTAGTACTCTGCTCTTCCCACAATGCTAGAGTAGACCGTGTCTTGTAGCCTCTTTGAGAGGTTCTTTCACCCCAACCTACAGCCCCTGCCTCTTTATACAAAAGAGCCACCACAAATGTATGAATCGAACAGATTTGAGTAAAGGTTTCGGTTTTGTTTCCCTGAACCTGCAACCATACAGGTTCAAAGACTCAAACGGCCAGGGAGTAGTTTCTTCATCCCACACAAAATCTGCCAGCGGGGCGGGGGGGGAGTGGGGTGCGACATTAAGAACTACAGTCCCAAAATCCCATAAACTGCCGTGGTTGAAAATGGACGAGAAAGCGGAGCGAGGAGCGATGAGCTTAAAGGTCGTGTTATGTCTGCGAAGGCAGAGCCTGCATCGGCAACTGAGGAACCCGCCCTTTAATGTGGACTCTTACAGAAAGAACAAGGAGAGCAGGTCATGTGACCGGTCATGTGGCGTCGGTCCATTTATCCCGGCGGCGCCTGGAAGCGTTCCAACCCGGGGTGGCCTGACCGCAGACCCTAACCCCGCCTGGGGAATCAGCTCTGTGGCACTGAGGTATGCAGGATGCTATATCAGCTTTTTTTTTTCTTCAGTGGAAATGGTGCGGTCGGTCGTCTGTGTCGAGATGCGGCCCCCAGTTGCTTGTGCCATGGAGGTGGACCTGGGCCATGATGAGGAGGTGGGAGGGTTGCCTGTCCGCTTGGGTCCCACGCGTGGAGTTAGCGTCCGCCGCTAACCGCCTCCGCAAGCCCCAGCTGTGCAGAACCGTGTGACGCCGCCCTGGTACAGAGCCCTGCCCTGTCGCCGCTCCTGCTGCTCACGCGTCAGCCACTAGGGGTCGATATGCAGACTCTCAGAATTTAAAGGACCGGAGTGGGCAGTCTAGCCTCGTGTAGTAGTATAGCTCTTCTTGAAGTATTTAAGGTCACAATTAATAACAGTTAATTAACAAACAAACTACCCAACTAATTAATTGAGCTGGTAATCCTGCATGTAGGGAAGTCTGCAGGCCACAAGTTGAGTATCCCCTAACTGGAGAATCTGGAGAAAAATCTTACCTTGTCCACGGTGAAAATGGTGCTAATTTCACGTTAAATACACAGCACCCCCCCTCAATGGGGTGACTGATAACGTTTAATATAACATATCTTTTAACCAAACAATGAGAACTTTATTCCTGTTCCTTAAGAGAAAAAATTCCTAAAAATTCTTCCTCCTTGCTGGTTTGCTATCCGTACAAAAGCATTGAAGACCAGGAGAAAGATGATCATTCTAAAGATCATTTGTGATATGAAAGTGATTAATTCTCATTGTTGACACACCACAGCACACAAAAATGAAATGTGTCCTCAGCATTTAGTCCACGCCTAACATAGCAGGGGGCAGCTATTATTTAGCACCTGGGGGGCAGTCCATGGGGGCGGTACTTTACTCAGGAGTACATTACTGTTCGGGGATTTGAACCAACAACCTTCCAATCAACCTTCCCTAAGTATTAGGCCACCACTGCCTGTTCACTGTGTTATTGAAATCTAACACAAAGAATGATGAGTTACAGGAGTGAAGGTTGGAGAGCAAACTTAGAAAGCAGGCAAAGCGGCAGAATAGAATGCAAGGTGGAGCCCTGGTTCTATAGAGCTCGTTATGGAGAAGCAAGGAGGCTGTTTCCACGGTGATGTGGGAATGCAGGACGGGACCTCATGCACAGTGGACATTCCATCTCTGCTTCTGGAAACCTGGGGTCTTTGTTGCATGTAAGACTTCCCCCCCCCCTAAATACAGGCCCGATGCATGAAATCGTTCACAATGTTTACAGTGGTTAGCTTAAAGGCCCATTTAAAACAACATATGAAACTGGTGGTGGTGGTGGGTTAATTGCACAGTGCAATTAAAGGGGGGGGGGGGCGCAACAAGTTATATGAATCAGTGTTCACGAATAAAGACAGGCCTTCTTTGGGGCGTGTGGTATGCCACACAGGTGGGTTGGTGATCCATCCCAATGGGACCTTAGTATGGGGGGGTCCGAACCTCCTCATGGGTTATACACCCTGCCACATTTTAAAATATTGCAGTAACATGCAAACAACGCTTTACTAGGCTACGATCTTTAAAAAGAATGCTTGGCTACACGGCGTGTGGCGCTATCGCCTCTTCCAGGAGTGAGGGGAGCGAACGCGGCCCCTGCTCAGCGTGTGTGGGGTTTGCGTCCCCTCCCAGCGTAGTGCGGGGGAAGGCCACTCTCTTCCCGCAGTTCCCCGGCCTTGTTCTCTCTACTTCTGACCCCCTCCCCGGAAATGTGCCTGGAAGACGGATGGATGTTTGGGCATATCGCACATGTGTTTCACTTTCCCAGATTTTATTTGCGTTCCCAGGATCTGGAAGGAAATACCCGTAGAGAAGCGGCTCGGGGTGACCATGCGGGACCCTTACAAAGCTTTGCATCTGCATCCGTCCCGCGTCCCTCCGATTCAGTTCTGGCTCTCCTCTCAGGCACAGGTAGCCATGCGCTCCTGCATACTTCGAGCGACACGGCGCTAAGCCCCTCTGATCACCCCCCCATGGTCATAGGTTACAGCCGAAACGGAAGGTGGTGAAGATTGGCGCGCCGTCCCGCGGTAGATTACAGCGGCTTTGGATGGGGTTCAGAGGTACTCTGGCGTTAAACCCCCCAGCTGGAGACAGTCACATGCCAGAGCTGAGCTCCCACCACAAACAAAATGAAACATAAAACTAGATTTAGAAAATGAGAGGCGTGGAGACACTCTAATGCAGCATGCTGCATGCGGCTGTTCAGGAGGCTCGCTCACTGCACCTGGCCTATCGGCTCGTTACCCCAGGATTAACATAAACAGCTTTTCATTCAGTCTATATTTTCGCTTAACTTCACAAGAGTGGCCTCAAGAGATAACAAATTGATTAACGATGGGGACTCTGTTTGCTGAATTCTCACTGGCTGGCTTTTTTTTTTGTTGTTTTTTCTTTTTTGATGCAACCAAATTAATTTCTCCTTTTTTATTAATATATTTCCTATTTTTAATCTGCTCGTAAAAGAGACGGCGCTCTTTGTTCTGACCCCTGTCATTTATCTGTGTTTATTTGCCAGTCGGTAGGTGCAGGTTTCGGCACTGACGGCAGAGAGGAGCCCACAGCAGGCGACATCATCACCGGCCTGTTTAGCTCACTTCCCACTGGCTACTCCAACGGTTCCCATTGGGTTAAAACAGGCAGGACTGACAGCACACAGGAATCCCAGCCACCGTGGATTTCGAAGCCTTATTAGCCTTACCGTATTTACTCTGAAATAGGCACTAATGCCATGACAAATTTTATGGACCGTAGAGTTCAGAACAGGAGCTCCACTTTCTAGCATCAGCCCTGTTTGCTTATAATCAATCTTCATTCCATCTCATGCTGCGTCTGAGTGTCCAGTGTAAAAGGTGTGTGTTAAATTTCATGTGTAAATACTTGTAAATTACACTGAAATAGTATTGCATGTCTTATATTATACCGTGGATACACCCACCAAGACAAATTTGTTGTATGTTAACATACTTAGCCAATAAAGGTGATTCCGTAAAGAAAAGTGTGAAAATGCTCTTTAGCCGTCACGAATGTGAATTCAGACAGGTGGCATATACACTGGGTGGGTATGACAAAAAAATCATCAGATTCTGGAGTGGAGCAGGACCAGCTCAGAGCCCCTTGGTCATACCATTTACCATAATTAACCAAAAAAAGCACCGGAGGAAAAAGTCTGGCCCCTAACGAGCTTTTTTGGCAGGATGTGTGCAGTGAAGGTGGTGGTTAGACACATCCCAAAGATCCGCTCTCTTTCCCGAATTCCAGAGGAGTTCGTTCAAGAAATCAGGATGCGGCCCCCTTTTCTGTCCAGGTTTCGTCCCCCCAGCAACGTTCCCGGTGACGACTGTTTTCTGTAAACAAAAAGCTTGTGTTAAAGGACGGGGGGTGGGCCGCCAGCGGCCGGGCCCGTGCTAAACCCTAAACTTTGCATGAAAACTCCAAGTTCCCTTTGAACCAATTCTCATTCAGCCCCCCTCCCCCCCCTCGCCATCGCTCCTTTTCTCTGGCAGAGGATCCCAGTGTTTATGCATTCGCTGCAATCGCTGGCGGGACTCTAAGGCAGGGTTTAATTTTTTCTTTCTCTCTCTCTTTTTTCATGCAATCTCTTGCCTTCAGAAACCATTAATGCCCATTCAACATCAACATCAAGGCACAGCTTTGATGTGTATTCTGGCAACAGCCTCTCCTTCCCTTTCCCTCTTTCTTTCTCCTCCTGTTCCCCCTCTTCCCTCCATTCCTTCTCCTCTTTTTTTTTTTGCCTTGCTCTCCGGGCACCACACAATCAAATAATTAAAGGCATTGTCAAAAAATTATTTTACCTGGCAATTAAATACATTGGGGGGGGGGGGGCGGCATATGAAAAGGCGATTTAAAACCCTACCGTAGGTCTACAAAGGGAGGGCTGGCAAAATGCGGCCAATCTGCCATGCGAGCTAATGGCCTGTCCAGCGCTAACGGTCTCTCGCAGGCGTGTTTACGAGGGCCGGAGCCATGCTAAACGCCAATTACTACAGCACACAGAGAAATGAATGGGACAGTCGGCGTCCTATTTAGCAGGGGGGGGGAAGCCGACAGCGACGCCATGTCCTCTGCTTGTTTCCTTCTCGCAGAGGAGCAAAAAAATGAAAAGGATCTTAACTACACGTAGAAATTGTCTATTGGCTTCTACCCCCCGCCCGAATTGCTGAATTTGGGGTAATCAAAGATTCCAGCTCTTACGGGGAAGGCTTGTCTAGGGTGGGACGTGTCTCTCCAGGGTAACGGCAGGGATCTGGTTGTTAACTGTGTAAATGCACAAGATACAAAGGTTTCTTTGCATTTTTTTTTCGTTGCTTCATTGAGTTGCGTCAGAATACCTAAAGACGTTATAGAAACAAACAGAACGGGAGCTGCTGGGGCAGCAGTCAGCACGGCCCCCATTTTGGGCCAAAGGCACCATCAGGCTCGCGGGTCGTCTTCGCAACTTCAGAAACGACTTGCATTCACCGGCGCAGACTTGCGAGCAAGACGTGCCGCCATGCCAAACTGAATCCCCCCCCCCGCCCTTCCCCCCCCCCCCCCCCCCCGTCTTCCTTCTTAATTCCTTGAGGTGCACTTTTTCGTGGCTGTTGATTACCAAATGCCCGCAGCACACATACGACATCTAGTGATTACTTCCATCCACTCATTAAGTTCACTTTGCGAGCCATTGTGTGTCACTTCTTTGAAAGCTGTCAGACTAAAACATCCGCTACTACCAGCTTGGCAGAAAGCTTTCATTTCTGTGCTAAGGTGTGCAGATCCTAATACCAGTCATCATTCAGGAGATTCTGGAGGATTTTCTTCCTCTTCTGTGGAAGAAATGGCAGCTATCTGTGATATCTGATATTTCGATGTCGTCCTCTTGATAGCATTTTGGAGTTCGTAGATCCTTCATCATATCCTACCATATTCAGTATGCGCCGTTAAAATTCTTCTACACTGTTGCACTTAACTAGCGCTTAATAAGGTGTCTGTATTGCTATATTTTGAATTTTCTATTGCCTCCCATGAAAGCCCAGATGTTACAGTCAGTAGCCCCACCACTAGACTCTGGCCAAACATTCCCATTATCTAAAAATAAATCCTAGATATTTCAGCATGTTCCATTACCTCGAAAGCAAGCCTAGAGCTTTCATTATGTTTTTACCACTAAATGCGGCCCAAACATTCAGTGAGGTTCTAAATAACTCCACGATATTTCACAGTTCCTAAAGAAATTCCATGCTTTGTTGCCACCACCATACAAATATGAGATGTTTTGTGTCTGTCAAGCACATCAAGTATACAGCATGTATTCTGTTACACTCCACTAGTTCCAAACAGAGTATAATCCCAAGCATATTGCTCTCCTCACCCTTAATGCATGCATTGTTGCATTGCTGCAGGCTGCCTTTATGTGCCTGCCCCTGCGCTTTGAGACTTCCACCACCACGCCAATTCACCACAATGAATAAATGGCCCGTCCACCTACCCGGGCCTAATCTGCAGATGGATTGTGTGGGACCGAGCACTTCTGTCACATGCCTCTTTCGCATTTCCACCTTTCTCTGCAGTTTCTCCTCCGTGGGCTCCAGTGCGGACGATCCGGGACGTGAACCCGCCACCGTTCATTTTTCACTGGGTGTGCGATATTTCTCGGTTTCTGTTCCTACCCGCTATTTTTCTTCCCCAGTTCTTCAAAATTAGGATTTCCCATATGCACAAGGCATTCATCTGGTAGCCGACAGGAGACGGAACCAATGTTCTGGGGCCTGGGCGCCCGACGAATCCGTCACCGCTGTCTAGAAGCGCCGTGCGCTCCGGCCGCTCTGCGTGGACTGGCTGCATTCAGCCGTCAGGTGTCTGCTCGCTCGGTGTGGACTCCATGTCCTGGAAGCTGTCTGCAGTCATACATCACGCGGGACGCTCGGGCTAGCCGCATGCCGCTAGAGCGTCTGGCCAGAGCTGGGCAGAGAACATCTACGGCCATGTGACCCACGCCGGTTTCATCAGTGCCGTCTTCTGCAGGGGACCGTACTGGATCAGATTCAGTAAACATCCATTGCTAGAAGCACATAAACTCTGATTAAAGGAACTTAATATGGGATGATACTGTATATTCATTTTTATATAGAATGACTAAACTAATATACTATAATAAACTGAGGGTGACGTCACGACTTTGACTTGCAGGTTTTGGCAATAGCATTCAGAAATGGCATATTTGAGTTGAATGAGGTGCAGCCGACAGCTGTCTTGGAAATACAGAGCTGGGTGCCTGGGATTATCCTCATTGATCTGTTCCACCTGTCCCTCGCTCTCAGCAATCTGTAAATATTGTCATGTTCCGTTCCGCCTGGTCCCCAGAAACCCAGACCACAGACCCAGAACCAACACTAGTTAATCTGATCCCCTTTCACCGCTACAGTGTCTGACCTAAGTCTCATTTTTTCCCTCCCTTTCCCAGCCCAGATTTGTGATTATTTTATTTACATCTGTTGGACTTTCTTAGTTGGCTCTACCACTACTGACCCATTCCCAAAAAACCAAAAAAAAAACCCTTTAATCAGCCTCTTTATAGCTGCCAGTTCCCCTGCCGGATGGCTCACCTTCCTGACTTAAGACAGCATCGCCATCTCTTTCATTTTTTAATGGCAGCTCTTCCTTATTTATTTAATTTTTTTTGATGTTTCTTATGAGCCTTGCATTGCCTTTGATTCCCTTGGTTTAAGATCCATTTATTCTTTCACGTTTGGCTGTGTGCCGAAAAGATACAGAAGAACCAACCGTGAAATAGAGTGGAGGAATATTCCTTTGGAAAAAAGATGCAGCATCATCATAATTTGCATATCGAGTCTGAGAGTGATTAATGCGGCGGGTGACCTTGACAGCAACGCAACAGCACATTACACAGTGCAATTATCAAAGAACGTCAGGGAAAACAATCGATTGTAAAATGGAATTTTTTTTTTGTAGCATTATTGCGATGCTTCATTGACTGTGTTTTATTTTTTTTTTCGCCCACAGTGTGCCTGCAGGAATGGCATATAGCAAATCTGGTCCTAATGAAAAGAAACGACAAGGTTCATTTCATTCCCTCAGCGGGCAACGTGGTCCTGCATGGTCTGGAGTTTGTAATGCTTTGCTTTACACTTATCACTTTTTTATCTTGGTGTATGACGGGTACATTTAGTCACCCCATGCTGTTTGTGTGAAATTGATTTTGCTCCAATTATCAGACTGTTTTTTTTCTTTCTTCCTACAGGAACAGACCCCAGAAAGGGGGGGGGTGAATGGTTTCTTCGGCTTCAAGATTAGCACTATTCTAAAAAACCAAACAAGAATATTTTAATAACTCATGCTTGCATTTCTGATTTTCTTTTATCATTAAAGATTTATGTTCTAGCGGGTTAAGACCATCAAGATATAAAAGAAACGTGGCAAGGACATTAAGCTGAACAGAATTTCAGAATTTTTCAAACCTTATTTATGTATCAAATATTGTACACATATCAATCTTTTACTTCAGATATAACATTTGTTCTGGTAATCTACAGTATTTTTTGACACTCTTAACTTTCAAGCTACTGTTAATTCTCACCTCCTGCAATTTGAGATTCTGTAAAATGTACAATACAGTCCGTGGGTTTTAACTCTGTGGGCCCCATGACTCAAAGAAGGTTTCAAGTGCAAAAAAAAGAGTATCCTGACATTAGACTGGAACATCAGAAAAGCGCAGGTCTGGGAACCATTTGGCTGGAAATAGAATTGTTTTCCTTTATTCCACTAACGCTCAAAGGTTCATTGATTTCTCAAAGCTGAAAGGCAAGAAAAGTGATGTCTGGGATTTCCAGGGCATGAGAATTCATTGGATCAGACAAACATCCTTCTTTGTGGGGACAACACCCCTGTGTACGGAGGCTCCTCGATTCGCTCTGGGCGTAACCACATCACCGCAGAACTGTCTGCCTTTTTGATTAACATCTCTGTGGTGCCGAAAATTCAGAAACCGACTTAAGCGGGCCGCACGAGATTCCAAGCTGGGGGAGTGAGGGGCCCGCTAAGGAAAGTGGAGCCTGGCAGACGAGATGGTGGCTGGGCCTGTTACAGACACACCGGAAAGCTACTGAAGTGTCAGCACCAGCCTGGCTTGGGGGGGGGGGGATGTGCCTCTGACAGAGACGAATGCCCTTTCCGTCACCGGCCGTGGAGAGTGTGTGTGCTGGACAGAGACAAGACGGCTCGTTCGGGATGGGAGAGGTATTCGACAAAAAAGAAAAAAAAAAATGCAGAAGAAAGCAGAGGAGGAAGTAAAAAATGAGCCACTAGAAAGGCCCCCCCATCCATCTTCTAACTGCTTAATTTGGACAGTATCATGGGAGGGGGGTGGGGGGCAGCCCTATCGCAGTTAGCATAGGGCACAAGGCATGAGGATTTTCTGCATGGAATCTATTCATAGGGCTCTTATTTATATTGTTATTATATTTTTTAAAAATAACACAAATCATAGCATATTTATTTATTATTACTCTAATTTACTATTTGTAATCACTATTATCACTATTATTAAGTATCTTCTGGTCACTTCTGGTAATGGTTGCAGTATAATAATAATAATAATAATAATAATATACTTAAAAAATAGACTTTACAAAATCTAATACTGAAACATCAAAATGAACTCAATACTCGAAGGACAAAGCGGTCTCTCCTGTTTCAGAGAATATCAGAGAGCGACAGACTCAGGTTTCAGATGCGTCATGGACAGCCATCTGCCGGCGTGACCGCAGAGGGAAGGCGGTACGTTCGCCGCCGAGCTGCCGACTCATCTGGCTTATTTTCCAAAGCAGCCTGAACATTATTGCGCACGTCGCTAACCCCCGATGGTTTCGTTGCATGCATGTGTTTTTGTTTACTTTTCTGAAAATGGTGATTTATCTGGAGGGACAGAGAAAGACAGAACATACAGTAAGCAGCTAGATTTTAGCTATTTTTTATTATAATGTGGGAATTATATGCGGTTTCAGTTTCACATCCCTGTTCAGTATCTTCGCCCTCCACTTGTAGGTTAGCTAACCATTAGTAATCCGTCCATAAGCAAAGGTCTTGCCACTCCTCTTTTGACACAACACAGTTTATTAGAGCCTCATGACGACGCCATTCAAAGCCGGACGCACCGCACACATAATTACGCTGACAAATTAAATTATCCCAGGATGGGAAACGCGACTCCTCTTCTAAGGGATGCGATTCTTCTAATGAAGGAGGAGAGAACAGGTCAGGAGACAAAATGCCGTCTGTGTTTTGAGGCTGATCCACAATGATCCGGGCTGCTGGGCCAGTGACCGTTCCTCTTTAAGGCTGCACCACCTGGACACATTTAGAGATTCTGCTGTGTGAGCATCTTTTTTTTTTTTTCTTTTTTCCTACCCCCTCGTATCACCACCGCCACCCTCTGACTCAGCAGTCATTGTCGACTCTGCTTATTTTCATCACGCCTCAGTTGCCGGTACCCGAAGCCCGGCCTGTCACAACCGCTTCACCGGTCTGTCACCGACGACAACGGCAGAGATGACTGGATGCAACAGGGAGTGGCACATGGGGAGTGACGGTGGGAGGACAGGCTGGGGGGTGCCTACCTTGATGGCATTGGTGGAAATCTGGATCTCATGGAGCTTCTTCATGGTCCCATCCCGGTCTATGAAGTAGGAGGAGGCCAGTTGATGGAGGGCCTCCACGCTCTGCGTGACATTCACCATCTTCCGGTCCAGTTTATTTTTAGCCATATACATAGTAAGAGCCTCCTCACCTGCAGGAAAAAAGGAAGGATTTGCAGGCGGATCACCAGATGCCCATGAGAAACACTCACACTTGGCACGAGAGACGCGTCTCTTGATAGGAGGCTTGAAGAACACAAAGGAAAAGCAGCGCGTCAGTGATATTTCACAGCACATGTCCTTTCTCTAGCTACGGCCGACATGATCAAAATTACTACGGCGATTAAGAAGTGTTATTTTAGTGATTTACACTGTGTTATAAAACGATAAAGTCGTGATTAAGACATGTCATAAAAATGTGATTTTAAAAGGTGTTAAACATATGTTTTGGCAAATACTTTAAATAAGAATAATGCACCACCTCTGCAGTGAGAAAGTAGCAGTGACTCCTACAAGTTTCAAATCAAATTCGCTCAATTTAATTATTTTAATGAATGAACATTTTCCTCTTTCAGCCAGTGTTCTCGACAGCTTTACTGACAGTTATTAGCGAGATCCTGATGATTAATTATAATTAGCGACTCAGTGTATGTATGTGTATGTATATATATATATATATATATATATATATATATATATATATATATAT
>JAODLC010000123.1:4933050-4946037 GCA_026781145.1 Hippopotamyrus pictus | reverse complement strand
CAGCATATGTTGCTCCGAAACTTGTATATATGGTTCAGCATTAATAGTGCCTTCCCAGATGTGCAAGCTACCCAGGCCATGGGCACGAATGCACCCCCATACCACTGCAGATTCTGGCTTTTGAACGGTACGCTCATAAGCTGGAGGGTCCCCCTCCTCTTTAGTCCAGCGGCCGCGGCGTCCACGATTTCCAAAAGATTTTGAAATTTTGATTCATCAGACCACAGGAAACTTTTCCATTTTGCCTCAGTCCATCAAGCCCAGAAAAGTAAGCGGCGTTTCTGGATCTTGTCCAGATATGGCGTTTTCTTTGCATGGTAGAAGTTCCATCCTGCATTTGTGGATGCAGTGATGAACTGTGTCCGCAGACGGTGGTTTTCTGAAGTGTTCCTGGGGCCGTGCTGTGATTTCTGCTACAGAATTACGTCTGTTTTTATTGCAGTGCCGCCTGAGGACCCGAAGATCACAGCTATCCAATATCGGTCTTTGGCCTTGTCCCTCGTGTACAGAGATTTCTCCGGATTCTCTGAATCTTATAATGCTGTTATGTACCATAAATTACAAAATTCTCAAATTATTTGCAACGCTACAGTCTTTCACAGAGAGGTGAACATCCCCCCCATCTTCACTGCACAGAGACTCTCTGGGGGGCTCTTTTTATACCCAATCGTCTTACTGACCTGTTTGCCAATTAACCTCCTTAGTTGTGAGATATTCAATCAGATGTTTTGTTTGTGCATTGCACAACTTTTCCAGTTCTTTTCTTGCCCATCCCAACTTTTTCGAAGCACATTGTTGGAAACAAATTCAAACTTTGTCAATTTCTCAGTTTCAACATCTGATATGCTGTGTTTGTTCTACTTCCAATTAAGTATGGGTTTATACGATTTGCAAAGCATCACATTCTGTTTTTGTTTACATTTCACAGAGCTTACTGTTTTGGACACAGGGTTGTGTGTGTGTGTGCGTGTGTGTGTATGTGTATATATATATGCACATAAGAGACCAAACAGTTTCTGAAATGTCATTTTTACATGAAACTGTTTTCGTTATATAAGCTGAATGGATATAGATAATTTTTCGCAAGAACGTCTGCATGCCGTTTGAACATGAACCCTGCTGCGTGTGTGCATGCATTCATGCATAAAGCAGATGATGTGATCAGGCCGCTGCAGTTTGAAGCGGGAGTCTGCATGCAAGGCTTCTCCCCACGCTGATCCCCCTCCTCCTCCTCCTCCTCCTCCTCCTCCGACCCCCTGCGCTCCCTCGTGCTTGTCTGCTACCAGCCTTTATCTTGTGGCAGAACTGCATTTCTGCTGGGGGGCTGGGGGGGCACGGCACCCCAATCTGAGTTTTCATAATCGTCAGACAGCTAGTGTAAAGTCATAAATCAGGCGGCCACAGATACAATTGAATTCCTGGATGGTTTCTGAGCTGCCAGTCCCTTTAAACATATTATGGAATAAATCTTTATCCAATACCCTTCAGTGGGAGGCTTTGCTGAAATCGATGCATCTCATTTTCATGGCTGCCCTGCGGCCCGCGGCCGATCCCCGCGCCGCACCAGTACACAGAGGCCAACAGAATAAATCTCAGACTCCTTCTGCTTTTTGGCCGCCATCTCTCCCTTCCAATCAAATGCCGTGGAAACGCTCAGCGACTGCCCACCCACTTAACGAATGTGCAGCGGGCCGTCATTCATCTGCACAGAAGCCTATGCAGAGAAGTTAAAAAAAAAATAAAAAAAAATCAATCCA
This sequence comes from Hippopotamyrus pictus, assembly GCA_026781145.1. NCBI lineage: Eukaryota > Metazoa > Chordata > Actinopteri > Osteoglossiformes > Mormyridae > Hippopotamyrus > Hippopotamyrus pictus. Next base: position 4,944,280 of record JAODLC010000123.1, on the reverse strand, counting down.
TTCTAGAATGTTCCAGGTTTTCGGGGCTCAAAGTCGACCATATGTGTACAATGGGCAGGTTGGAGAGAGATGGGATGGCACGGGGATGGGATTGGGTGACCTCCATGATGACCACTGGGCCCGTAACTACGGAGCCCTGAGGCAATAAGCCCCAGCTGACCCTGATTGGTATAATCAGCTTGTTAGGGTTTAAATAGGGTCAACTGGGCAAATTTCAGTGGGCTGGGGGGAGAATGCAGTGGCGAGAATGCAGTGGCGAGAATTAAGTGGCGACATACTGAGGGCACACACTATTTGTTTGGCAATTTAGGACTGATTTTGCACTTTAATGTTTTCTTTCAGATGCAATGTTTTTTCACAAATAAATTTTTATTTCCCTCGCTTTACTGTGAGCATTCCTGGAGTCCCCCCCAGTGACCTGCCACAGCCTCATTCTGCCTCCCTTTTGCTTCTAGCAGTTCATTTACATTGCAGGGTTACATTTCTAACATTTATCCAAGTCATTTTCCTCCCTCCTTTTTCTGGATGGGTTGCTGTAATATCTCTGCAAGAAGTACCATACTGCACAAGCCGGATTCCCGCCGAGTCCATCTGTCCACACTGGTGGTAGCAACTCCAGTGGCAGCTATATCACAGAAGAAAGAGAAACACACGCACACACAAAACAAAAAAACTAACTCTTGTTTCAGGGCTTTTGTTTTCTTTTCGTTTGTATTCTTCTTCGCCCACTGAATATGCTATTAATAAAGTGTTCAGAGTTTACCAGGAAGTCAACTTTGGAAGAAATGAGCAATGCCAGTTTTTGTTCGGTAACTTCTATAGCGTTACTGGTAAACAATAACCAGTCACTTCTAAGCTTACAGTTTCCCTAGTGAACCGTTTCCAGCATCTGCACACCTAGGCAACGACAATCAACTTCACGCTGCCATTTTTGACAAGGACTTTCCAGGTCCCAGCAATGAGGTGTACTGTCCAAAGCGCTAGCGGGAGGTATGTCCACACGTGGCCTCCAGAGAAGAATGAAGAAGCAGAACTCAATAAAGCTGGAGCGAGGCCAAGCCTGCTTATCCCAGTGACGGCTTTTCTGCTGTTCAGGACGGGCAGCACAATGCATCCCTTTAGATGCGCTTCCCCATCTGCCAAAAGTAGTGCAAACTTATGCACTGCATCTTCTTCATTTTAATAAGAATGCTAATTAGAAGTTTGAAAGGGGAAAAGTTATCCGGTGTATAATTTGATTTATAGGCTATATTTAGCCTGAACAACTAAATAAGTATTGAAAATCATTTTATATAATGAACTGTTGCTCGTTTTTCATTCAATATTAGCCTGTAACCACAGTTCCATGTTGAGTGTAAATCTCTGAGTCTTCCCACGTTGCCCAGTGCTAGGTTTCCAGTTTCTGAACAGGGTAAATAGGGATGACAGATGGATTCTGTGCTCCATTCCAGCTTACACACCAGTTAAACCAGTCTCTGCGGCCAGCAGACCGTCAGCTACCAGCTCCAGGACAGAGAGTGTCTCTTTCAAAGAGCAGAGTACCTGGAGTTCCTGGCTCCCGAAAGATCCCGTTTCCCAGACTTTCCGGTTCCTATAATGCCGACATTATGCCCGGCGCCCGCATGGAATGAAGTCAGTCCACCCGAAGTCCAGCTATTGACATCACACTCTACCGGAGCAGCATTGTGTTCCGGCTGATTTCACGTGCAAATTGGTGGTTTAGCTTTCACCAAGAATGTACGTGAAAGGGGTGTGATTAGCTATGAAATGCAAAATCAATTAGATTTTTATGCAAATAGGAACCTAAGTCTCTCACTGAAGGGATTAAATACCCAGACGTATTCGGTTTACTCTCCAGTGAGTAAACGTCTCCTGACTCCTCTCTCTATTGGATATAATTATATTTATTAAGTCAGCTGTATTATAAACAAGGAAGAATCATGTATATTTATCGATATAACAGCATAAATGCTAATAATTTCATGCTAATAGGGTACATATTGTACTAATACATTAATACTGCTTTCTAAGGTGCAGATGCTATAGGAAATTCTATAATATTATTTTTCTGGCCACATGTCACAGCAAAAAAGCTATTTTTTTCCAAGGGGTGTCAGGCTTCCATACACATGGGTGGGGGGAAGGGGGTAGAGAAGGCAGGTGAGCTAAGCACACAGTCAATAGAGAGGAAACACTGATAACCTCCGGTGACCTCTGAGTTAGCGTGCTCTGTACTCTGTGCTAATCACTGTAATGTGCTCTGAAAGGCATCCAAGTGCAGCTGGACTGGAAATGCTTGGCAAGCTAGCTGGGTAGGCTAACGAGGCCGTCTGCATTAATTTTTCCACTTAATCCTTACCAACCCCTAAGCAACAATGATATATATAAAGCTCCATTTTTGCTACCTGTGTTTGTAACAGTTATAGCTAAAATTCTGATGCAAGCACATTTACAAACTATATTATTATCAAATAACGTGTGAACACACTTACACTCGTCCTTTTATACAGTGCAGGGTCGCACTGGACCAAAAGCCGACTGCACAAGGACACAAGGCAGGGGATAGAACCCCACTGCATGTTCACAAACAGGCTCATATAGCTCACCTGTTTCTGGATTTGGGGGAGAACGTTAAAGCCCACATACAGAGAAAGGGGCGGGACTTACACCCCAATCGTGAAGGCATAAGGATATATTGCTGATCTCTGATCTGCCCCATTAAATAATACGCTGCAGCAGTACATTACATTTTCCACAGACTATCGGTGCATAAATAACTACGGGACAGATGATCGTGTGTTCTTTCCATACTGGTCTCTTTACATGCATCGTTTATACGTCTGCCTCACACTGGCAGGAAAGCAACAGATCGGTTACCTAAAATGGATTATCAGTAATCGATGCCGTAGCTGATTACATGTTCAGGTTCCAGTGGTTATCGGTCGCCGATTACGTCTGGGACATCTGTGTCACGCGACGTGCCTCTCCATCCCAACAGTGACGTCGCCTCTTCCCCAAGGATGAGAAAGGCCTAGCTCCCGCATAGAAGCATCAGTCAATGCCTAACCCTGACACTCTTTCCAACTCCATTTCTCGACTAATTACCAGCTCCTCCCAGCAGTAATTAACTAATCCCGCAGTGAGGGACCGTCATCAGAATTCTAAGAGGGTCGTGACATGATTCGTTCTCCCGCCACCTCCCTTCATCCCCCTCCCCGTCCAAGGTGTGCCACGTTTTTGGAAACATTTTAGCCTGGATTGTCTTTTTTTTTGGTTTTAATTATAAAGAATGTTCAAGATCACGATTTGAGACCCATTCTTATTAGCGAAAGCAAAGACAGCTCTCGGTTATTTGTTGAACACTTGGACAAGATCCATCCGTATACATTTTATTTATTTAGCAGCAGATTTTATTCAAAGCGACATGCATTTTTCTTTGGAGAACAAAGGGTCAGACGGTCCCTGGAGCAGTCGGACGTTAAGGGTCTCGTTCAAGGGCCCAACAGTGACATCGCTCTGCTGACCCTGGGATTTGAACCAATGACCTTCCAATCAGAGGCACGGCGTCCGAACCTGCTGAGTCACAGACAGTGACGTAGCCCCCCCCTCCACAGAAAGAAACATGATATGCATGCTAACGCGGCTAGCACAAATACCACGACTTGACTGACAGAATTCCCGATGTTTGGTCATCCGCAAATACGACGTTGCAGGATCTGGAACAAGCAGAGTGGTATGTTGTGCTCGTCTCCTCTCCCTGAGTGTGACCTCTCCGCTCCTCTCCACCCGCCCGCTGCAAGGGTCGGCCACACGCCGCTCATCGAACACCATGAACTTACCTCCCTCGCTCTCCGTAAGCTCCCTGTCTGTTCGCATGCAGCGTGAATATGAGTTCAGCCTCGCTGTATTCCCCATATAGCAGATGAAACTGAGCACTAACGAAAACTAGGCCAGTAAAAAAGTGCCCCCCTGAAGGAAGCAAATATTTTTAGAGATTGGAAATTATACGATTTGAGTTTATTTGGACAACAGTCTTTAAAAGTGCAACTTTTTAGGGTTTAGAATTTATTTCTGGTTGGAATGTCAAGGGGGAAACCAGGGCGTAACGATGTAAAGGTTTCACTCCAGTAAACGGTGATGAAAAATCGACGTCAAACTTCAAATCAGCCAATCAGCCTGATTTCAGGCAGCATGAGATGGCGCAGAATGGTGAAATGTAACTCAGCACGGTAACCACATACTAAATCGCAATCATGAAATTTTCATAAATTGATTAGAGTCGGGTTGATTAAAACGACAAAGCAATTTAAAATGACGGTAGACCATAATCTCCCTAGACTTGTAATGATATGTTATAGAATTAGAATTACAAATGTAACAAATATGATTAATTTAAGAACTGATCCGAAGCTAGTCTGAAAGCATGGAAAGCATCCCTGTGTTACAGCAGCCCTGTGAAGTGTTTGTTTAAAGATGAATATTAAGTTATTTCATTCTTATTAAGTTGCTATTTATATATGTGAATATATGTGCCTATGTATATATGTGTGTATTTGTATGTGTGTGTTGCCAGTGAACATTAAAAGTGTAATATACATTAACATCAACATTGTTTTATTTTTATCCAATAAATAAGAAGAATAAACATAAATAAATACAAATATCAGCCTGCGGATGTCTGACTGCTTGAAAGATATGTTACATGTAGATTATAATACAGTTGTAATATTTGTAATAGTGCTGAATATTCCTCAGACACAGCGTTTGAAGGGCACCCACTGAAAAATTTGTGATGAAGAACCAAAAAGAGTACATTGGCACTGTGGGATACTTTAGCAAATCTTTGTAAACGCTTATCAGGGCTTTATAGATTGTCGGTTTGTAATTACTCCCATTACAATGGCTGTGTAGAGCAAGCCTCTCTCTCTCGCTCTCTCTAAGCCTCATGCCACGGCCCTGATCGACGAGGAGCAGGCTGGCCATTTTATAAATACGTTCATCCCAATTGATGCTCTCCATCTCACTCTTTGATTACAAAACAATGGTTATTCAAACCCTTTAAAAATGTAATGTTGAGTAGATTTGCATTTATATTGGATTTTTCAGACAAGACAAGCATGAGACAGGGACTCGGAACAATGGCCGATCGCAGATCATCCAAAACATGATTGACCTTGTAGTGTCAATAAATGCATAAAGAATATGACAACAAAACTGTGATTTTCAACACTCTTTTAGCTTCTGAAAATGCATTTGTTACCTGTTACTTCTCATTTCAACTGCTATGTTCTAAATTTATCTTCATAATAAATAAAAACTGGACAAAGCAATTTTCTAAACGTTAATTAATTATATTATAATCTTAGATTTTCCTTACTAAGCAGAATAGCATAATATGAGAACAATACTACAGAAGAACACAGAACACAGCTGGGTAACAGTATGCAAGTCAAATTGGTAGCTTGTGCGAAACTAATTAACTCACCAGCGACAGATAAAAATAGACAGTGATATAAGCTATTACTTCACTTTATTACCGTTTCCCTATTAAAGCACCAAGCAGATGTATGATTAAAAGATACAGTAGCTTCTCTCTAGAGAGACAGTTCTTGCACAGCACATGACAAAACAATCTGCACACGTATACAGGCACTGTATTCAACTTGTACTTTGTATTTAACGTAAATTTAATGTTAGATATGGAACACCTAGTTGATGTTTCACAACTAATCTCAAGAACTGATTTATGTATTTTTGGCACGCGTTCCCCAACCAATTGAGTCTTTAGAACTCGCTTGAAGCGTATCTGGTCTGATTAGCACCAACCCATTGTTGGTTACCGCTACTGCGATCAGCTCCAACTTATTTAACGTTAAATACGGGATTCTGCGGTGTGCTGGCGCCCACCCAGAGTTGGTTCCTGCCTGCGCCCAGTTACTCTGCGCCCCCCGCAACCCCAGTGGGGATTAAGTGGTTATGATAATGGATGGATGGAAATATGGAATATCCAGTTTATGTTTTACGTTAATTCATAACAAGAATTGATATATCTGCTTTTCACATGGGCTACCCCAACCGACTGAGTAAATTGTAGAACTAGCTTTAAGTGTATCTGGCCCGATTAGCATCAGCCCAGCCATCCATCCATCCATTTTCCAACCCGCTTAATCCGTATTGGGTCGCGGGGGGTCCGGAGCCTATCCCGGAAGCAATGGGCACGAGGCAGGGAACAACCCTGGACGGGGGGCCAGCCCATCGCAGTAGCATCAGCCCATTAACGCTAATGTGGGGATCACTTCACTGGTACTCTGGGCATTGTTTTTAGAAGCCTCCAAATGAAAGCCAAAGACTGGAACATCTGCATTTGGTTCGACGTCATGTCCAGGTTATTACAGACCTTGGAGCGGCCTTTAGCTGGACTGCCTTGCAGTAGATCAGTGTTACTTTGCTGACTGTGATCTCTCCTGAAAGTAAAAACCATGGGATACTCTGCCTCTGTGTAAGTCTGGTTTAATCAGCAACTCTCTAAATTATACAGACAAATGAGGAAATTGGGGAAATAATTTGCTTCATACTGGTACTAAGTTCAAATATATATATATATATGTACACAAAAAAAATAAAACATTTTATTCATGCCATTGTAAGGACTCTCCATTCATTTCTATGGGGAAAAACCCTAATCCCAACAATGACAACCTTAACCCCTACCCAGCCCTAACCGTAATCATAAGTAACCAAAGTATAAGACTTCTGCCATTTTCTTTTTATTTTTTGACTGCAGTCACTGATGTCTTTTCGGAGAGACAGGGGACATTATATAGGTATATTCAAAAACAAGGTCTGAAACAGTCTTGTGCTATCGGGTCCAGAGAGCTGAACACTACATCCAGCATTTATGAATGATTCCACAGTCTCCTGCAGCCTCATTTGGGTAAACAGCTGCAACGAATAAATGGTGGGAACAACATGGCTGCTTTATGATAATTTTATGCTGAAATGTAGGTTATCTTTATTTGATTTTTTTTTCTACTCATTGGGTTCATTTTCTGCACTGTGATGATTCTCCAGAAAGATAAAAAAAAAAAAGAGTTGGACACTAAGCTCAGCATCCGCTGCAATATTTACAAAAAGCCTCTAATCTCTGCATCTTGTCCCATGTAAACAGAGAACCGCAAGTGTGAATGCCCTTTTGATCATTAATAGAGTGGTCCCAGTTCAGCCTCTTCCAATTTAAGGAGTTTGCCAGTGGAAAAAGATAAGGCTTCTGTAGAGGCCTCTGTCTTAATTTTACTGTGGCCAGGTGTTAAAAAAAAAACATTTCCATCTAAATTCCACATTAAATTCCTTGTACTTTCAGTTACACCAAGCACTGAATAAAAGCTTAGCTCAAAATGGCAATATAAAAAATATTTTTCCTGTGTTTTCCTACAATGCCAAAGTCTCCTTCCAGACACATTAGTCTCTCAACCTGGTGAGGACCATAATATCCCAGAATTCCGAGGAGACCCCTTCAGTAGGCTTTGCCTCGCTCGCCGAAAAATGGACAAAAAGGCACTAGCCAGCTGTGTCTTGCAGACTTCCAGTACTTCAATGACTGTAACATTATCTGTTTGCTGCCCGTCTGAGACTCTCCTTTGCACTAAGTGTAAGGTGCATTGTCTTTAAACATGCAGTAATTATTCAGTGGCATTTAGAGAACAATTCGAAGCTTAGGGTAATTTATTAACTGCAACTCAGACCTCAGACCAGACAGAAGAACTGCAGCATTTAGGTTTAATTTCCTCTGAGAAAATGGCAGGAAATTTAAAAAAAAAAATCATAAATATATATATTTTAAAAGCCCAATGCTTGCAACTTCATTGCAAATCTGCCCACCAATCAGTATCAGCCATTTGTCCAGCTTTCGCAAAGATGTCTGACAGATGTGACTGCAGATTTTCCAATTCAATTTTTAATGAGAAATGTGCTGTGTTCTGCTGGGCACTGACGCAGCCCGTAATTGTCCTGTCACCGGCAAGGTGATATTCTGCATCGACGGCTGAATTTTTAACGCTTACTTCAGCTCAATAAGTGAGGGAGACTGGGCTTTTGTGCAAAACCTTTGTATTTCAGTGTCAGGAACCGTGTACAAATTCGGACAACTACAGATGCAGAGCCCACTCCACTCCAAACCCTCCCCCATGAAATAATCACTGGCCCCTGACATGAACAGGCAGCACACGGACTCAGGACCCCAAAAGGGAGGGAATCTAAACGCTCCGTTCCCGTGATGCAGCCATCAGACAACCGGATGCGCAAATGCGACACCTGCACATGGCAGAGTGGTAGCAAAAATGACATAAAATGTGAAATAAACATGAAAAGCGGGAACGGACTGACTTCAGGCTGGAGTGAGGGAGAGATTGAGAACTCCTGTATTTCACTTCAGCAAAAATTAATCAAATGTATCAAGAGACAAAGAGAGGGGGAGGGTGTTTTTTTCAAGATTCTAAGGTGTTGACAGGAAAGGAGGAGAATCAAAGCTCTCTTCGTCGAGAGGAAGGATGGCTCCCAGTCGCCTATTTGTTGTAGCTTGTCAGTTTGTTGAAGGGAAGATTAACAGAGTAAAGAAAGCAAAGGGGAAATATTTTGAATTTCCAGCAGCTGCTCAGTATTGTATAAGATTGCCGGGGGAACGACATGCCGCTGCGTGAAAGCCGTCGCGCGCCTGCGAGTGTGTCGGGGAAGATCCGCGGCCATGTGCCACATTCTGGGGCCATTAATACTCATTTCGGGGTTTGCGACAGATTTGAGAGAGAGAGAGAGAGAGAGAGAGAGAACGAGAGAGAGAGAGAGAGGACACACTGCAAGCTGGCGAGAGCTGCAGCTCCGTGGTTCTCAGGAGAGACCTGTAAACCTCCGGGCAAAAAAAAACCCAATAGTCTGGAGTTAAAAAAAAAAAAAAAAAAAAAAACATGCACCTTCCATGTATTTTCAATATGCACTTAAAAAAAATTTGGGTCACCGTGATCCAGAGCGTGTACCTGGGAAGCGGCTGTGGCAATGCAGGGTACACCCTGTACAGGACAGCGGCCTGGTGAAGGGAAGTCGCCAATTTACCCGAAGCAGCTGTCTCTGAGGGAGCAGAGTGAAGTGCCAGGAGACAGCCAAACATAAGCAAGGGGAACATCGCAAACTCAACAGAAAAAAAACGAATCTGTGCTACTGTGGCTGCAAGAGCACAGACACCCTGGATGCCATCTAAGATTAGTTTAGACTCACAGTGGGTGGGATTACTGTGCCCTGTCAATCATTCTTATCCTTCTTCCCATTGGTTATATGATTGAGTGTCAACGAGTTTTGGTGGGTTTCAAAGCCACGATTCCCTTTAAATTGCTTTGTGGATCAGCGTAACAGTAGTGCTTTCCACTTAGTGGATGGAGTATTGAAAATGAAGGATGATTTTTTTTTTTTCTTTTAATTCTGCACGTGTAACTGTACACAAATTTTCTCCTGAACACCAGACAACAGCCCTTTAAAGAGCATGTCGGGTGACCAAGGTTTGCAGCAAACATTCCACTAACGTGTCAGTCAGGGGCTTCTCAGTTCATCCCCTGTTTATATAAATCACTCACAGCAGTGCCAAGCCCCATTAAAGCCTCCTGTCACTTCAAACTAGCATTTAAACGTGTCTTTGGTGAATCCCAACAGAGACATTCTCACAAAGGTATCACCACTTTATCCCAAACAAAAAACAAAACAAAAAAAATAAAAATAAAAATCGCCCCCATATATTGTAAGGAATACTCCTCGTTCTTTATCTTTTAAGGCTGCAGTAGAAGGCGGCGATAGTCAAAGTGAACACGCATTTATGACACGGCTGTCTCCAAGCTGAAAGTCTCCAAGCTACCGAAAAATGTTCCCTCTGATGATTCTGACAATGGCATTCATGTTTTCCGCATCTATAAATATGCATCTGAATCTCAGCTGGTCTGCCTGTCATTCTGGATTTGCTGTGATGACCTACATATAGTCAGTTGTAGGCAAAGTCATAGCTTGGCAGTTAAAAATGACACTGGCAGAAACAGCTAAGTTTAATGGGGAGGGAAAAAAAAAAAGTGGCAATCAATCAATTTTAGCGACTGCCCAATACGTTCTCAGTATCAGAGCAGATTTCCTGAAAATGATCAAATTAAGCACATGGCTGAGGAAGGCAGCGCAGTTTTACGGACATGAAATCACTGCAGGCCAGAGCAGGATATAAATATGCCATAATATAACCTACTATAAATCTACAATTATAATATATAACACATGTCAGATTATATATTGTATGTCACATGTGCTAAGGGTTTATTATGTCAAAATCTGACTTATGCCACAGCTCACCGCACATATTAAACAGAAAGGACAAACGTACTGATAGTTCTGTGGTGATTCTTCCATAAGCAGTCTAAATGTGCCATCTCCCTCGCCGCAAAACTGCAAACACACACCATCATTCCACTTTTCAGCTTTAGCATTCCCTTAAGGTCTTTGTTTAATTTTTTAATAATTAGGGACTGCTGTTCACAGAAAACCTTTCGGGTTAGGGTGCCGTCATACATAACCGCAGTGCTGTAAAACCCGGTTTAAAGCGAGGAGAACACAGAAAGCAGTGGTCTGAGCCAAAACTTCCAAGATAAGCTAGATAGGCCCAGATTGCAGCCCTCCACACTGACAGGGAGCGTTGCACATTTCGGCTCACTTAAGCTTCTTTCGGCCTACTTAAACTTTACATTCGCATGCATTTACTTCAGCTTTGGCTGAATCTTCCCTCTGAAGCGACTCAAGGTCACCGCATGCAGAGAGTAAATCAAACAGCACAGAGGAAGCAGGACCGGTGCAGAATCATTAAGCGCAGTCACTGTTCTGCTTTGCTGCCTCTGTGCGCTACCAAAATATTGTAGTATTTGTGGATACAAATCCCCACGTAAACCAGCTCGCTAATCAAGACACATTGCACCTTAGATCACAAAGACAGCCTCGCAACAAGCTACAGTAGACAAAGATCACTGAATACTGAAACACTTAAGCAGGTATGTATTGTACGTCCAACATTACCTTCCCTGCTTGCTACCAGAAAACTGAGCACAAAGACACTATACAAAACGGACATGAACTGGTTAACACAGGGGTCACCAACTCCGGTCCTGGAGGGCTACTATCCAGTAGGTTTTCTATCCTACCCGGCTTCTGATGAGCCACA
>JAODLC010000123.1:4902405-4932950 GCA_026781145.1 Hippopotamyrus pictus | reverse complement strand
TAAATACCAGGAGCAGGTGTGGCTCATCAGAAGCCGGGTAGGATAGAAAACTTACTGGATAGTAGCTCTCCAGGACCAGACTTGGTGACCCCTGGGTTAACATATTAAGTGATAATTATAAAAAAAAACTAAAGTGATTACAGCTGGAACTGCGGCAACAAATTATCAAAAAGCAAAACTAATCAATAAACCTGTTATTCTAACTATCCACATACATGACGTTGGCAAACTCCAAATCCTTACATTGTACCTGAACACTTAACATTCATTCATAAAAGATTCAAGCCAAAATGGTGAGAGAGTTTTCATAATATCATTATGTCATTTAGCAAGGTATATGTTTCTGTAGCTCTGAGAAACCTCTTTGGCCATCAAATTAACTGCTACATAAAATTCTCGTACTATGTGCATGACACAGATAAAACAACAACATATTTTGCTGCTATAAACAACTAAAATAACCACATTTTAGACACATTTGCAGGTGAGAAGCTTGTTTATGAGAAATTTAGAAAAAAATACGTTTAATGGAAGACATGACATTCACACTCTGTCCTATTTGTATCACTCACATCTACCAGCTTTTTAATGTAACTGTGGGTATTGTGTTTGCTTGTCTACCTATAAATGCATTAAGCTCCTGTGTTTGAATGCACGTAACCTCAATTGCATCAGTAAAAAAGCATCTGCAAGCCATAAACACTTAACAGGGGTACAGGTTGGAATTGTTTGAATACATCTGCCAAACAGCTAAATAATGAGGTGAAATACCTTTCTGGTTTCTTTAATGAACTTGTGATCAGCAGAATGATGTCTAAACCTTGGCATAAGACTGGGGTACTTGGCATCTAGCCTTTATTTATTTTTTTCTGGAATGATATCCAAGGTTGTTGGAGACACGTAAAACTAAAATGATTTCGCTTTTGCAGGCTCAAAAGCACAGAAATGAGATAGACTCAGTCCATCTCTGGGAAAACCTTAAGTTATCGTCTCTGCACTGATCAAAGCTAAAACGCTACGCTAAACTGTCTGTTCCCTTCATGTTACCACATGATTAGCACGGTTAGGTGTTATCTCTGTTCTTCTCTCCGACAGAATCGCTTCAAAAAAAATGACTGTTATTCCACTCATATCCGACCCTGCACAGAAATGTGAGAGCATTAGAGTGCACATTTTTTTCTTCACTTTTGAGATAGGCCATTTTTTTGTCTGGAGTATTTCCTTTCCAAGTAATCTTGCTATCAATGAAAGTATTCATACTACAAACGTACCCCGAGACAAATCGACTACACAGTCCTGTACCAGGCAAACCTTATTGTTGCAGAACAACAACATCAAGGTTTTTCACATTTTAGGTCCAAAGTGAAGCTGACAGACAGACTGACAGTAAGGGTTTTGGCGGGTCTGGGTCACTGTGACCCCCCCCACCCCCAAAGCACTGTTACAGCACAGCCGAGAGCTCTGTCCCAAATGTGCTTCGGGGGGGGGAAACAATAAACAAGTCAAAACGCTAAAAATGATTTTTAAATAATGCTCACGGCTAAAATGGAAATGCATCCCCCCCCGGGGTAGATTACTGACTCTCACAGTGCATTCTGTATACCGGAAAATTCCACACGCAGCAAGATGTCGTATTAGGGGGACATCTGAAGACGTCTCGTTTCAGATCAGGATCACTGGGTTTCGGGGATTACAGAGATCAGAGTGTGATCACTGGGTTATCATTACAGAGAGAAGTTAAGTAAAATGTCATGCATTTTCCCGCTTAGCAGACCCTGCCTGACAACTTACACACAAGTTTAGTACGTTTCACCTGCTAAAGCACCACGCTCAAGGCGCGGTAGCAGAGCGGCTTCCAGAACCAGAAGCCAGTGGCACGGGTCCCTGTCTGTTTCAGTCTTTACGCCTTTAATGGCCCCGCTGAAATGAGGGCATTCTAAAAACCACAGACGGCGATCGCAACGGCACAATATTTACCTATATATTTTATATCTGGTTGTAAATCCTTGGCGGAATCTTTCCACAAAGGAGAGGTAACTCCGAGAGTGGTGGAAAGGCCCGCGGTCTGAGATGAGCCAGTCAAATTGCTTGGAGACATGTTGCTCGGCAGCAGATGGGTCCTGGCGGGAAGACTGAACTGTTATATGGTCCCATATAAACAGGAAGCAGATGACCTCAATAAACCTCCAGTTCATGCTTTTCCTTCAGCCGCTCTCTGCTCATTCTCGCTCCATTCTGTGGAGACCTGTAGGGGGCGATAGATGAAGAAAACAAACACACTCAGTCCATTTAAATAAATAAAAAGAAAAGAACTCTTAATAAAATTAGCTAATTACTGTGATGCTGACTAACGAGGCAGTGTTGCCGAGATTCCTCTCTCTCTGTGATGGCACACGCGCCATCTCAAAAGCTCTTGGTCCCAGAATCCTCAGGCTGTTATCAGGTCCAGATTGCAGCTGTCCATACTAACAAGGAGCATTGCCCTTTGTAGATGAAAATGAATCGGCACCCAGGACGAGCGCTCTTCACTTTTTATAAACTAATTGGTTCCATGATAAGATCAGACAAGGTTAAGAGCCTGGTTTATCATACGTTACAGCATCAGGCTAGTCAGAAAGACCAACGATAAACTGCACTGCTTCATTGTTTATTGGAGCCAGACACAGCCTTCAATGTCAGAATCACCATTAATGTTGAATTATTTCATAGGGAAATATGTCACGTATTTACCCAAAACAAACACTGTTTTCCATGTAGAGCTGAAAAAATATTTCTAACTGAAACGTGGATTGGGATTTCACCACACCTGCTAAATGTTTTGCCTTCTTACCGGGAAAGCTTCCCATATGGTAAACATTTTATCCAACTTCCATAAAGATACCCAGTCAAGCAGTGTTTCCCAATCCACATTTTTAGGATGGTGGGAGAGAGCAAAAACATGGAATATCTGTGGGTCCCCGAGGATCGGATTGGGAAACACTGCAGTAAAGGATCACAGTAAGCCCGGAGTCTGTTCCAGGTAGCATAGCGTATGAGGCAGGGGACACCAATACAAAACCCATACAAACAAAGGAAGAATGTGGAAGCTCCACAAGCACACAGAGAAAGAGCTAGGATACAAATCTCCACCCAGTCCTGAAGTTGTAAGGCTACAGCCTACCCACTGAGCCACCATGCTGGTCCTTAGTAAGCATTTCATGTATGAAATAAATCACAATACAGCCCACTGCTTACACAAAGAAGGACCATATAAAGCGTACCTATCTCCAGCTACATGCCATCTCATATGCATAACAGCTGAATGCAACAATGAACACAGAGTTTTAGTCTAGCGTAGCGAATCTGCTTCTCCTTGCTGTGAGAGCATCTATAGTCATGACTTCTAGTATTCAACAGCCTTCTTTTTCAGTATTTTGCATCAACTCAGAGCTCGTGTGCGGCAAAAAACAGCCCGTTAGCTATTCGGTATCTTGTGCGTGCGCCTGCTGACTTGCATTATTTATAATCAAAGCAGCCCACAACACATGAGCACAATCCTGCAGTGAGTACCTCATATAGCCATCGTTTGGCCCAGGAAAGTTTCAATGCCAAACCAAATTAGACACCAATTATTCATCAAAGTGCATTGTGACATAATACTCTTATGTGCTGCATTATACATTATAGAGGGGCTCTGTGATCCTGATTTGCCAGAGGAGTTTTACCCTGTATCTACCCACAGTGATAAGGGAGCCATTTTCGACTATAATTGCATTTAAGAACTTTGGCCTCTAGCTTCTGAACACCAATATTATGGCATTAAATTAGTACTAGTGTGTGCAGAAATGATTTCTTTTTTTCATGCTTTACTGGGGGGAAAAGTTACAACGCAGCCAAAAAGCCAGAAAAAAATTGATGGCGCTAAGCCAGAATATTACCGAAATATTCCAAATCACACCAAAACATAATTTACCAGAGATATCCATCGAGAACGCCGGTGGTCACGCACTAACATGAGTCTTTAAATTCCTTGAAGTGCATAGCAAACTGAACAACAATTTGACCAAGGTCTTTTGTTCAAAGTGTTAGCTGACTTTTGCTAAGTTCACTGAACTTCAATTTAAAGTTTAAAGACGTACAGAACATTGCTAATTAAGGCTTTTGTTGCTGGTAACTTAATAGGAAGTGTCAGCTGGAAAGACATTGTCACAGTACTAACTAAGGAAAAAGGTGAAGGTGTCCCCTACACTTTCACTGCAGCTGTTTCCTGACCTGCAATTCATCACAAATGTCATTGTGATATATATTTATTGGCTTTACATACAGCCATATGTTTTGGGTGATTATTTAAGCAACCTCAAGCCAGCGGCAGATTTCTGTGGACAGGCTAAGTGGTCCGGGGCACAAACAAAGGCAGCAGAGACAATGATAGATCTGAGGCAAAATAATTAAATGGGAATCCCATTTTAAATAATTAACTTAAGCTAATGAGGCTGGCTGTCAGAATATAGCAATTAGTCTAATTGAAAAGAAAGGTAGGGGATTCGTAGGATCATGTTCTAGAGTATGAAGGACAGTGCAATTAAACTTCAGTTAACCTTGTTGTGTGTACAAGATTTGGTGCCTTTGTGGGGACAGAATGTGTTTGGTATTGGTTAATTGAATTGGTCTTTGAATTTCATATATTTGCATTCACACATACAGGTATGCAACGTTAAGCAGTCAATCACTAAATTATATATATTTATCACATACTGTAAACATACAATAATTAAAGATATTTAGTAATACTAGCACAGAAAAGGTCATTTCATTTCATAACTCGCACTGCTTATTTTTTATTTCATCTAAGATTATTGACACCTAAGTCCTTCCACAGAGAGTAGAAAAATTAAACCATAGTAAAAATTTGTTGCTATTAGAATACCGCTTTTTACCGCCCTACATCAAAGCAACGTTTCTTGCTTCACGGTTTACTCAGTACTTGCTAATGTGTCTGTGGATATATTTAACAGTGTTTTTTTCCAGAGTAGACGTCAGCAGACGGGTAAACACAAGCCCATTTTCTGCAGACTGCCATTCATCTCATTAGTCTGAAAGCGAGAACGGTCCTGTACATATAAGAGGGTAAAAATACATGTAAATGTCATATAGAGCCCTTAAACTCACCCTGATACAAATCACTCACATTAGATGACTCAACTAATGGAGGCGCGAGTGGATCACGTGACCGGAAGGGCAGGTGTTAACAGCCTCGCGAGGCGCTCTATCCCTTTAGCGCTGTAACTCGATAGCATAAGTGGACGGCTCTTAAGCGTCTGAGCGAAGGTTTGTTATGCGTGTTTAAACCCTGAGCACAAGTCGAAAACAAAACAATCCAATTTGCGTCAAATACCCGGCACATATATCATATATCTGTATTGGGTTTTGCTTCCCAGTGACTGGCTTTTTAAAATAACAGGTTACAATAAATTATACAGTGTTGCCAACTTTGGCTAGAGTGAGATTTTCAATTCAAGACTAATCTGCACACACCTGTACATGTATGTAAGAGTTTTATTACTTTGTAAATAGTCTGTAGGGTTTGCAAACAGCCCCAACACTTTAGATGTAGCTAATTTTAGGTTTATAATGGAATAATATAGATATGCCGTAGTATTTCTTGCGTGAGCGTGAGAGTCTGAAAGCGGGAGTGTCACGCCAGTTGCGGGAGAGTTGGCGGTCCTGTTCATGTAGATGTGCTATAGCAGTACATTTAAGGGCTTCATCAGTATTTTTTAATATATCAAAGGGGATAATTCTAATGTGTAATAATTCAGCACAGAGTGCAGTTCTAATATCGCCTGAAAAAATTACGATAATTAATATTCGTATATTGTATAGGACAAGTGGGCATAGAAAATGGATCTATGCGTTGAATATAACACATGTATTACATTTAGGCTGCAAATTCATTTTAGGTCATTTTAAAATATTTTATAGTTCATAATCATTTGTGAGAAATATAGAGCAATTTCATAAAAGTGTTTAAAGGGGCAGTTTACCCCAAAACTGAAAAAGGATGTTTTAGAGGGACTTCAGTGCTATCCATCCATCTGGGTTGTTCTACTGGGAGTTTTCTACTTTTGGAGCTTTCGGCGAATGAATGGGAACTATTCTGTGGCAATTAAAGAGCCAGATAATCCAGACTTTGTCCTGAGCAGTTTAATGTAAGAACTATTTCCTTCTCCTGAACTCCGCACATCACTCGTATCACTATAAGTATGAGCGATATCTGCTGTGCAGTGATACGATTGGCGTGTGGATAGCACTAAAACTCCTCTAAAATATGTCTTTTGGTTTAAAATACGTCATTTCGGTTTCGGGGTAACTGCCCTTTTAAGCATTTTGAGACCATTCCAAAATCCGGGATGGAGTATTCCATAAAGGGCGTTCTGTCCCCCCCTTAGTGGGTTAAACTTTATAAACGCCGCGGTCAGTCTTCTGCGTTGGGTCTTCTGAATACAAAGGGAAGGTATAAAAATATACGAGACCCCGTTGCTTTTGGCGCTTTGTGTCCGACGCGCCCGTCAACATCCGGACTCCCCTCTTCACGGGCGAATGTCAAAGAGCCGCTCTTATAAATTATGTAACGGCCGGGACGCTTAGCGCGGCGCCCTCCAGCCCCCGTGCGTCTGGCTCGACAGCAGGCACAGGCCCCGCGCTCTGCATGACCCAGCTGACAGATTATAGGCAAATTGATTTATTTATTTTGGTGGCAGCACCTTTCATCCGAAGTGACTTGGTTTACACTGCTTTTGTACTTTTTACCCATAATGCTCTGCGCTATTGCTCCTATTCTTTTGGAAGGGGGCCGCTTTAGCTGGGGACCCTTCGCTGTGCCTCCTCCCAATAGTCCAGTCAGTGGTACTTCATGGTAATATTCCAAGTCAAATTAAAATTATTATAAAAATTAACTATGCTGAGCGGCTTCTTTTGGAGTTGACCGATCAAAAGCCATACTGGAAAATTTGCAGAGTCAACATATCTCCCATTGCCGCAGATGATAACGCTGTATTTGTTTCTGGAAACCCCTGTGTTATTAGCCAAGAAGATAAAATTGTAATTAAAATGAAAAGCTGAAGTTATTTGCTGCCACGGCACTGGTTGTGCTAGCGCCCAGCAGCTCACCTTCACATACGTACCCCAGGAAACAGCCTAACCCAGACGTTAAATCACATTGCTCCAGACACTACCGATCTAGTTATGGTTATATTCTTGCTAGGACTTGCCTTTCTCCCATCGTATTTATATGGCAGTAGATAGTGCTGAGCAAGCCGCTGGTGGAGAAGCTGTCGACAGCTTCTCGGGTCACATCGGAACCACCCCGAACTCATCTCAGCCAAAACCAGAGGGACGCCTATAGACAGATTACCATTCGAGGGAAGGACTTTCAAAACCAAAGAGCATGACTTGGGACTTTCTCCCTGGGTCCTCCTCATAAGGCCGTCCGACATAAAAATGCCATCGATGCAGCAGCATCTACAGATACTTTACTGTAACAATGCCCTAAGACATAATTATACATTTTTATTTTTAGGGCATTGCATTTTCATCGCCGCCTCATTGCTCCCTTTGATTCCCTCAAGCTGGTTTTGTGTAAGAAAAGACAAGCTCTTTTCATGTCATCCTCATTCGTTCATAAAAGAGCTCTGGTTACGTATTCGAATGCTGATCCTACTAACGATTCATTGATGTGATGTAAAAGTATGATGGAAGATAAAAATAGCCCTTCCTATCTAGGAAAATAGATCTCTGTATTTCAACATGAGAGATAACAAGCAATAATAAGTCACGTGACCTTTGAACTGACAGAGAGTCATGACAATTATGATGTATTTCTATACAACAGCTTCTGACAACTGGAAATTAGACAAAGCAAATAAAGTATAAATACATTATATACAAAATACGTGAAAGTGAGCAATACTTGGTCTTAAAAAATACCTTAAACATCCATCCGTCCATTCATTTTTTGTAACCACTTGTCCTATTCAGGGTCTGGAGCCAATGGGAACAAGGCAGGGAACAATCCAGTATGGGGCGTAAACCCATCACAGGGCACATTCACACACCAGTCACTCACACATACACACCTACTGTATGGGCAATTTGGTAACTCCAATTAACCTCATCATGGTTTTGAACCGTGGGGAGAAACTGGAATACCCAGAGGAAACCCCACGGTGATACAGGAAGAACATGCAAACTCCACACACATGGAGCCAGGGTAGAGACTCAAAGCCTGGTTCCAGTGGTTTGGGGCAACAGTGCTAACCACTGCACCACTGTGCCACCCCAGATCCAAAACAATATAATGAAACTTAACAGAAAAGCAAAATCTTGCACTGATGCCATGCACCAAGCGATTGCATGACAAAATGGCCTGAGACGAGACACATTTTGGCCGCAAATCCTTCGCAATTTCTGAAGTTATGGATAGTTTTATTTGGCTGGGTAACACTGGAGCCTCAGGCCTCCAGGGTCAGAGATCTGAACTCCGCCCACAGCGTCGGGTGTGAGGAGGTTGCACATTTTCCCCATGTCTATGCAGGTTTCCTGTAGTTTCCTCCAGCAGTCCAACAACATGCAGCGAGTGAAATCGGCATCTCTAAGTTGTGTGCGAATGCATATGTGAGTCTGTTCCCTGCAATGAACGGCATCCCATCCCAGGTGTTTGCTGCCTTGTACCCTGTGCTTCCTGGAATAGTCTGCAAGCTCACTGTGACCCTGCACTGAATAGGCAATTATGGAAGATGGATGTATGGATGAATGTTTACTGCTGCGTCAGGTGGGGACAAGCGCTGTAGATCCCTGCCCCTTGGCATCTTCCATACTCCTGTGATCTTCAGACCGTTTTTTTTCCCCCATTGTTCCCTTTCTGGGACTGATGTCAGCCTCAGCCCCGTGTCAGTCGGAGGGAGAAGTCAGAGCCCTCTCAGGATTACCTTTCGTCACCCGCTGGGGGGTTCACACTGATTCCTGATATTTGCCAGCAATCGCAGCTGGGGCTGTCAGCAAGGGCTGGCAGGAGTGCCAGAGGGGGGCGGGGGGGGGAAAGGGAGGGTGGTAGCAAATCATGTCCTGCCACCTCTATGGCTGAATTCGTAAGATCTTCAAACTCCCCGGTGGCTGCCTTTGGGCGTCGGAGGTCTGTCGCTTTTGTACCCCAAAGAAATCACGAAAGCCTGACCTTCAGAAGTCACGGCACGGAGGCTCGATAATTAAATGCCTGGATCAGAACCGGCCCAATCAGCAGCCTCCTAAATCAATGGCAGACTTTAAAAACAAACTAATTCACTAATGGTCTGAGTTATCGTTCCAATTTAGCTAGGCGGGGATTTATCGTCTTTTGGTCCGTATCAGCGGACGATCAATGGCTGCACGCCGGGCGCATGTGGTACGGGACAGCTGTCGCAGGACAAGATGCGTTGCAGAGGATGTCCGGATGGAGTTATTTCCAGAAATGCGTCGAGAGTGTCTGATGCAATTGTAAAACAGCAGTTAATAAGGGTTAAGCACCAGCCTGGGTGGGAATAGGCCTGGCGTTTTATAAAAAAAAAAGGCAATTTGACTCACGATATCAAGCTCGGAGGCCTAAATGAGGTGCAGCAATGAGTGTCGACCATCGCAAAACATCGCTGTGTCAAGCTGCCCCGACCCAACAGAGTCAAATTACAAGTTGCCAAAGGCATAGACGCCCAGCCAGGCAGACAAATAGCTTCGTATCTTGTATTTCTCCGGCGACGACTCACCCCCCTTAAAATAATCACTGCCTTAAAAGCTGCGCCGTGCAGCTGGGGGAAACACAATCATTGTCTGAGTTTAGTGTTTAGCGTTCTGCATGTTATACCTGGAAAACGTGTGAATGATGTGTAACTAAATCAGGTGTCGGACTGCAAATCCTTTTACTGGTCAGGCACAGGTCCAGAAATAAAATTAAAATTACCAAATGAGAAACCAAACTAGAAATCTGTACAAAGTCAAACATAATTTTTTTACAGCTAGTTTAGAAAAAATTAGCTAAATCTAAAAAAAGTCTTTGATGTATAAAGTATTCTGCATAGTATCTGAAACATCAAAGCTCTGTAAACTGTTGAAATTAAATATCTAAAATTTGCGGCCCATAATACTCAGATTCCTTTTATTATTTGTAACTGCATGTGAAACATCAGACTTGATCGAGATTTTTATTTCCAGGAGAATCACCGGCATTCAGTGGGTCAGGGAATACTTTTTCAGCTTTTCAAACACACTTCCTTTCTGCGGTTAGATACCCTGTGGAAAAATCCACCAGAAATTACTTTTCAGCAGGTTCTCTTTCGAGTCCCTGTTATGGAAAATAAAATCTGATTGACCGAATAAATCGTTGACACATTCTCGGATATCTGAGAATTGTCAAACGAGCAGAATGACTGTAGCTGCTTGAGGTATCTTGCAAGCTAGTGAGAAAATTGGGTTTATGCCCCTTTGCCGATCTATGTATTACGCTCATTTCTACGTCCTAAATGGATCAGGCGCATGCATTGCTCTTTCATTGGTTAGACAGCAATCACTTTGCTGGGTACTAACTTTGAATGTTGCTACCTCTTGGTGCATGCTCTACATAGCTGTTCACGTGGACGCAGCTCAGAGGGATGTCATGCAAGGGCACATGCTCGCAATAGCCTACTGTGATATAACAAGCCTGTTTAGTACATGCGACTAATAAGCAGCATGTGTTTGTGAGATGTCAGACTACTTCAGTCTCCACATGCGTCCGATCGGTCAGATCCGTCCTGCTATGTCGGGTGGCTCAACAGGCCGGCATGGGTAAGCTTCACCGCCGTGATGCATCGTCACACGGACCTCGTGGAAATGAGATTTCTCCGTGGCGGACATAAAATCCTGCAATGCCCCAGTGGGTCGCTGTGGCTGCAAGGCTCGAAGAGGCTGTCCTATGATGTACTGTAAGGGCGTAATAAAAAAATTCAGATCCACGCTTATTCCCATTGCAGGGCAAATTAATCCCATCCATCAAAGCAGCTTAGAGATGACGCGGGAGAGGCAGATGACACTGCATCTAGATAAATTCCCATGCCCTCACACATGTAAGTGGCGATTCACGTTATCCCCGCGATTTTTTTCTAGCCCAGCCGACATAAAGACCTCACTGACGGCCGATATGTTAAAAACCCTAACTGGAGAGATAAAATGAAAGTACATGGCTAGTGGAGGGTGGGGGGTGATAGTGGGGGGGGGGCGGCTATCAGTGCTGTGACCTGGGCAGATGGAGGCGCTATTTGAAGCTGAGGCACATCGAAGGAGTGTTTTGACCAGCGGTTGTTGATAATTCCTTTAATTACCTGTCAAATTGTTTTGATGGATAGGCTACCCTCTGCTCAGGTGGAGCCCCTGTAATTGCGTGAATCCGTAAAAATTGATTTTAGCCCTCCTGTCAGACGGAAAGAAAAAACCCTGGGCTTCAGGTGGGACGGCATACTGGCATTATCGCAGCGAAATGGCCCGTCTGCCATGAAGCTCCACAGATTCAGCTCTAGGCTGGAAATTCAGTCATTTTGCCAAGAACTTCATGCGGTAATGGAAGGACGGCCGGTGACGATCTCACTGTAAGAGCTGACGGTGGGGGACACGGGACACATCGCAATCCACGGCATATAAATACATTTAAAAATAAATTGCAAATTTGCAAGCAAGTGCCTTTTCTAAGAAGTCCCACTGCAAGGCTAGCATGTATTTGATATTTCCAGGGATGCAAATACTTGCAGTCAGATCTGTGATTCCTGCGCCTCTCAGCAGGGGGCAGAGAACAGGACCTACAGGTATGGCTGCTCATGCTATAGTGCCTCTCCATCGCATTGCAGAGGACTTGCTTATTGTTTTGAATGTTTCTTGTATTTTTTTTTTGGGGGGGGGGGTTGTTTTTCCCCCTCTGCTCAACTGCATCAGCGAGTCGGAACTTTGTGACCTAATTTTTTGCAGTTTTGTGCTTCCACATCTGTCCCCTTTCGCTACACAATTCTGAACATCAGTCAGTGGACAGGAGTGCGTTCATGTTGGTTTTTATATGCACATACCTACTAAGCCTACTTAACATACAAATATCTACCTACTTAGACTACTCATCTAACACTAACTACCAAACTAAGTAATCTTCATTATAAGCCCTCTTTACGGCTCCTAATGAAGCAGAATTCATGAAACGGCAGGAGTCACATGATGAGAGCAGAACACAAGGGGCGGCAGTGAGGCCACTAGGGACACCAAAAGCAGATGGTAGAAATTGCTCACATTCAATTTTCAGTTTCTGGCCGATAAACACGGGCAGCAGCCCGACACCTTCCCCCGTACGGCCTGAGTACGTCTGAAGAGGCACGCGCATCCCTGACAGATTACACGCGACGCGGCACATCACGGGCCATCAATCCACGGCACCCTTCCTGTCGACACGCCAGTCAACGCCCGCATGTCATTAATGCGCTTCTTCTACCCGCTCTGTAGAAACCTGGAGGCTACAGGGAAAAAAAAAAGTTTTGTCGGTATTTTATTTAAACCTCGACGTATCGGAAATCCCTCATTTGTCCTCTGCTATGAATACACCATAAAACTTTCATGGGGTTGAGGATATAATCAGCGATCCACTTAAATAGGTGTGAAATTCCTCACGAATTCCGTGCAAATAAAAGGATCAGGCTCCCTTAAGCATTTATTATGTCTTTTCTTGGGTGTGTTTCGTTGACAAGAGCACTACTGCTCATCCAGCTAAAATGTACCTCAGTCATCTCAATTCTGGTTTCATTCTTCCATACAGCCAGATTCAACGGTGCTACTTATTTGGTAGACCTGGATTGGTTTTAGTGCAGAGATTACCCTAGTGTGAAGGGCCCTCCTGGCAATGATTACCATTACAAGCTCTCAAACAGGGACAAAAATAAATAACAATTTGGGAGAATTATCAAGTTTGGATTCAGTACTGAGCAGAAGCCAACAGACAGTGGCAATTAAAACAGAAAAAAAGTAAACTACTGATATATTTATCCTTTGATGAAGTCAAAGACTGATAATGGACTGAAGACTCCCAAAAATATGAGCATTTGGCAGCAACATCAACTGTGCTCATCCCACCTTCATGTCAGCACGCTTAGTTATTTTGATAGCTAGCTATGATTAAACATCTTGACACGCCCACAGAAACTGCCGGTCCCAGTGAAATCATACATTACCGATGTTAAAAGTTTCCTTATTCCTATGACAGATGACAATAAGATCTGTTGAGGGGATTTAAATGAGTTTAAGTCTACCAGGAGAAATGTAGGCCTGCATGAAATTCCGCCTTTTATTGCTCGGACAGGAGCCATGCAGCAAGAAGAAAAAGAGGAGCACGACGGAATACCCCGGTGATGAATTAACCCCACACTCTTCAGTTAATTTGCCAATATGATGCAGTAGGGAGATGAGGTGTCTAGGCTCAGTGTTCCCCAGTCACACAATTATACCGAAAAATATGTCTCAGGTGTCAGTTGTAATGAGATTTGATCGCTTCTGTACAAAACTCCGCGTTTCCATACTGGCAGCAGACGAAAGCCTGGCCGTACGCTGTCTTACTGTGCACCGGACGGCCACACTGTCATGTGAGTGTACCCCAGCTGAGTGTAGGGCATATCTCGCCAATGTGCGACGGCCATTTGGGACACTTCCCAGCAGAAAATAGCAGAATAAAAAAAAAACTCTGCTTAAAAACTCAAGACGAAGAAACATATTGGTGGGGTGGCAATGGTGGAGGGTGATACGTTTGATGTGAGTGTTGGCATTGGTGTTTAATGCCCCTGATCTTAAAAAAATGTCTTAAAATAGACTCATCCTGACCCCTTGCCTTTAAAATGTTTGCTCCAGAACTCAGCACTCCCCGGAGCTCAATCATCTTTTTATATCCTTCAAACGCAGACCATGGGGAGGATATATCCATTTACAAAGTACTACAAGGTGCACCATACTCCCCAAATAACACAAAGAGTTATATAAAAATGCTCATGTAAAATTCATAACACATAGAGTTTAGCTAAGATGCTCTTTATCCATGGCAACAAACACTAAACAAATCCTTGTTTAACGTTTCCCGAAAGGGGAAGTCGGTTCCTCTTAAATTATTCACCGACCAGATTTCCAGACTTGCTCTCAGTGCCGCCAGAAAAACGGGTGAAGATGAAATGCCGCAGAGCAGGGCACACGGCGGGTTTTCACACATGCTTCCGGATGTTTCCGAGAGGATGTTTCTGTCCGCACACAAGGACATATCATCAATGGGTCAAGATCGTCGCCAGAGTCAGTGGACACCAACGTGATGCGTGGATGAAGGTGTTTTGGTGTCTTACTGGGCAGCTTTTTCATCTTTATAAGGGTTAATAAACACCTCAGGGAGGCCATTGCTTACGTCTGTGTGCACTGCTGTATAATTCAGTAAAGATCTGCTTCCTGAACAGACTGACGTGCATGCTGGCAAATCTATCACAAAGCTTCTTACCGGGAAAATGGGGGTATGTGTGATGTTTCGCCCACTGGACAGACAGAACCTGGTCCTCTAGGGTCCCTCAGCTTTCATGGACCAGTGGAGATCTTGGAGGTGGAGATGGGGGTAAAACGGAAGCATGAAGGGACTACAGGGGCTTGAGGGACTTCCTGTTTTAGATTCAGACAAATCGCATCATGGAACTGTGTAAAGACTGTCCACGAACTCAGAGAAATGTAGTCAGTGGTGTGGGTGCAGTGAGCATGTGGTGCAAGGTGGTGCAAAGGCGTTTTATGCTGATAGGCAAAACCTAATTTGCTTCACTTAGTATGTATAGCAGTCCTCTGGAAATTCCCAAACCCCCGTCTGAAGATTTTTGCAAGACGTCTAAAACTGCAAGGGCTTTGAAGTTCAAATCGGGGCTCACGAGTCTTCAAGGGGTCCTAAAAAGACTCCAGATCAGGAGGAACATTTTGAGTGCCGACTTTTATCATTTAGCAGATGCAGAATAATAAGCCGGTAAGTCAAAAGCTGCATTTGGACAATGAAGGACTCTTGGCAAAGACGTGCCAAAGAAAAGATCTTGTAATACTTAGGCCAGTAATGATGAAGCCCAGGTTCTTAAGCCTATTGCCATCCCAGTCTACCAAAAATGGCGAACCTGAGTAAAGATCTTTCCTAATGCCCATATTACTTCATCATTTGCCCTTAGAGTCCAATGCAAATTTACCCTACAGGGGATGCCCTCTACAGAGTTTCTGAAGATGAATATACAAATATTTGACAGGCAATGTTTTTAACCATTTTTTCCCCCCAAAAGGGCAATTACACATCACTTGTGCATAGAAAACAAGAAAAGTCATTTGTTTTTTGTGTTTCCAACATAATGCTATTTAATTAGTTGGTATCTACGCCTGACAGTTGTAATTCATTTATTTTAAAGATTATCATAAAACAATGACGTAGGAGGCTGGTGACGATCATTAGAAAAATGGAACTGTAGTCAAAATGTCCCCAGATGTAACATAATGAGATCAGTAAGTTACACATAGGAAAAGAGGGAAAATCTACAAAGAATGATCATGCAGCCTGTATCTTAGTAGTATGACGTGACATAAATTATACAGGGGCGTACTTAGAAATTCTGTCCCCCCACCTTGGGCCTGAGCAAGTGAGCGAGGAGTCCCCACCGGTAGATTCTGGGACCCCTATGAAGAGCCAGGCCCCCTAAATCTGCTCGAGAATCCATGTCCTCCCGCATCCCTGATGCTATATGATGGACGTCATGAATTCGTTGGCGAAGCAAGGCTCCGAAACTCACCGAGGCTGGGATTATCGCACGCTGTCAATCACCGAATGGATTAAACCACTTCCCAGTGGATTAAACCACCCGGCGAGTGACAGGGCATGTTGATTTTACACAGTGTGGCTCTGGAAGCCTATCATTATTACTATGTACCAGAAAAGTGCATACATACATATAAAAATGAAAATGTGGGGGAATTACATTTTCTGTAAGATTAATGATGGGGAGACAGGAGGGGTGATATCGCTCATGCTTGGTCAGTTTTTTTTTTTTTCCACAAGAAACAACAGAATAAGGCTGGAATATGAATCACGGGGCAGGTTTCGATTTTCATTCTCGAACTGAAACCAATATGAAATACATTCTGGACATATACGGTCCTTCTTGGAAGATATTGCTGAGTGGGGGGAGGGAGAAAATTTTTTAGGAGGGGTACGTGTCCATGATTTTTCTATGCTACGTTTCTGGTACACTGTTATTACTGTACTCCACAAATCATGGTGTTCATATATTCCTAACCGATTTAAGCTCAAGGACTTTTAAATAGACAGCAACGCTGCACTGGATAAGTGGTATAGAAAATGGATAGATGAATGGACTTTTAAATACCCCTTTTAGCGAGCAGACGCTTAATGGACGACAACTCTGAACCGCCGTTTCTTCTTTTAAATGCATTCCGATTTTAAAAAGTGACGTCGGAGTCTCCACTGCTCTTTGTCGGAAATTTAAAACGAGTCTGTCACACTAGCGACCGGCAGCACGTCCGCCGCTCTTTCCGGAACGTTCTCGACGGTGAACTCGCGACGGGAGTAGCGTCCGCCCTGCGTGAGGGATCACGGAGGCGCGGACCGGGCGACGGGGGGAGGACGCTAAGGTCGGTCGGGGGGCTTTTCATCCTCAATGTTTTCGACATCAGTTCTCCTCTGTTCCCGGCACTGCATAATAGAACCACAGCAGGGGAAGGAAAATTGCCCATCCATCTGCAATGCATTCAGACAGTAATTAAAAGCGCAGATTACTAAATCTCCTGAAGCAGAACCATGGACATTTTAAGAATTCATCACTGCTTGTTTTTTTATTTTTAATTTTCTCTTCATATAATTTTTCTGAGTGGAAACTATAGAACCCAGATGAAAACCATGAAAGCTGTAAGGAACGTGACATTGTGTAGTTCTGTAGGGTAGGAGCCTGGGTCCAGAAGGTCCTTGGTTTGAATCCCCTGCCCTGTAGTCATAGCTCTGTTGGGGTACTCATCAAGGCCCTTAACTCAAAAAACAGCTCTAGAAACACAGGACAAAAAAAAACGGCTGACCTCGTCCTCTGACCCCAAGCATCGCTCTCACCTGTGTGAGACATAATGGGATCCATGAGCATTTCATTTCATTATACTCACTAGTTGTACAATAACAATAAAGGTGTTCCATTCCATTCCGAACTCCGCAAAGATAGGACCAGGTGTGGGATTTGAACCCACAAACCTGGAGGTGTGATGTGGCAAAGCTACCTCCTGAGCCTCCCCAGTGAAGCAATATGGCTCTAAAAAGCTGTTCATCCATGTGTGTCCACAGTTGGGGGGAGTGTGATCAACAGGCACAGGTCTTGATTGTAAAAATATCATAAATTGAACGTACCTTTAATTAGCTGTCACTAGTGTATTGTTACTTGAAAGGCATCAGCAAATTGGCAAGTGAGGAAGGCAGTTTATGGTGCAGGTCCCATGGGCCAAGAGGCCTCTTCTTCTGATTATAAGCTGCTGGACAGTCTCATGCCTTTTTAAATGATGTCTGTCTGGATTCCCCATCCTGATTTCCCAGCATTTCCATTACGGCTGAGTAGAGAAATCAGCCGGCGATGGTGAAGTGGCCTGTTCCATTCTCATCTGCTCATATTGATTGTAAATACACACTGTGTTTCCTGTTCTGACTGATGTCAGTCTATGTTCCAGAATCGAACGGCATGCTCTGGACAGGCCGCAGCCAGAAATATATTTTGCGAGGGGTGGGGGACCCTCCTTCGTAGATAGTGGGATTGTCCCCCTTCGTAGAATTTTGCTGACAGGAGGGTTCAAAATCCTTATTTTACTACCAGGCCACATTCCTAATCCGAAGCAATAATTTTATTGTATTTTTTTTTGTGGGGGGCTTTCAGGCCTGTTGATTTGCTGTGTGGCTATGAGCTTGGTCTTCAGGGTTGTGTTTAAATCCAGCCAGCCTCGCTCCATGGCAAATCAACACCCAGACATCTAGCGGGTCAGGTGATCGACTCCCATATATAAAATCAAGTACTGTCAGCGAACTTCACATTGACTGAATTGGCAGTAAGGACCAGGCAATTGTTGGTCCTGAAAGCTGGGTCTCTTTTTACAGCCAAATAACAGAACATGGTACGTTACCCAGTTTGCAAGGAGGAAGAGGAGAGTGACTAATAACGCAAGGGCTCAGATCAGTTGCTACTACAGCCTAAAAAATACAAAGTAAAAAATGAAAAGCTTCACACAGTGGTAAACATTTTAACACATCAGCATCAGTCCAATGTGTCAATATTGGTCGATGCTGGTTCAAATTTAGCAACAATAGAGCTAAAGGCATGACTACTAACATAATGGAGATGACTGCATTGGTACACCTGCATGTGCTAGAAATTTGTCTTGGCAGTATTAGTATTAATGGGCTATTAGTGTATACTTCAGAAGCATACTACATTCACCCAAGTCAGTGCGACTTTGCTGATGTCCCACTGCCTACATTATATGATGTAGTTGCCACATACATTCATGAGATCTTATTAAGTAACGTCACTAACATCGATTTCACTCCTGATTTATGGAGCTCAGAGTTTATCTGGTTATCAGAAATGGTAAAATCAGACAAGAACATATTGGTTATGGGTACTTACTGTACCAAAATGATCACTACTACCACTATTGGTATCATGGGTGCTTCAATCTGGAAAGTTAACGATGTTTGCAGATAAATTAACATTACACAGACTAAAAAAACGTAGTGTATGTTTACATTATGCTATTTCCGGTCAGACCTTCTGCTTTTTGTAATTACCGTATTTTTGTGAATAATTCACTTTCTTAACTGCTATTGAGCAGGATAGGCTGATTTATAGATTTTTCTTTAAGAGAAATGAGATTATACATTCCCATTAATTAGAATTAAGTGAACATGGTATCATTTAATTGGAATTAACAGAAAGCCTTATCAAACAGCTACACCTAGGTCCTCACTAACCAGAAGCTTACAGTCGCATACAAGAACCACTGTGCCTCCTGGTGGATTCACAAAATAGCATCCCCCCCCCCCAGATAATTAAAAAAATGAAGGAGTTTTAGGTCACACTGTTACACCAAAATTACACTGTGCAGTACGACACAGGGCTATGTGTAAGGTGCTAAAACAACCACAAAAGACCCTTATAAAAACAAACAGGAACAGGATCAATAAAAAAAGAAATCAAAACAGTCTGTAAAACTGTCCTCTGGAGCTTAGAAACAGAAACAAATTTTGTTTCAAATAACCTAACATTAGTGACGCGCCTGTACATCACATACTGCATTACAGAAAAACATTAAAGGTGCTTTAATATATTGATTAAACTTATTACTCATATGTAACATCTGTCCATGCCCTGGAATCTGAATATACTACGCTACATTTTTTAGCGTAATTATTGCATCACTTCATACTTAGCTAGTATTGGACTTTCTTGTTCTACTGTTATAGCAAATCCTCATGGAGCAGTTCAAGTGATTACCATTTTGACCTAAATATCGTATATTTGAATGTCATGCTTTCCTCTAAGGGGTACTATTCCAAGCCCTCTCATATCAAAGCAAAGATGAGCTTTCAGAGGGAGCAGGATTTCGAGACATTTCTCTAGCGCAATGCTTTCGTGAAAAATGTAGCTGCCTATCACCCAGTACTGATTGGGTGGCATTAATCCTCGACAGCGCGACACATTTTGGCGACGGGGTCACCTTAGACCCGCGGTCCTCCCTTGCTCCATCATTCCTAATGTCCTGAGGGGACTGAAACAGCTTTAAAAGATGTTTCCCCATTACACAACTGAGTCACAACAAGATGAAAGAATGACCGTGTGTTTAGCAACAGAGGGACAGGGAGAAAATAAGTCTTGTTAATTACTGGCAAAATAAAAAATAGACAAATTTTAGTTCAGCCTGGTGGAACTATGTAAAAGCAAGGAAATTGTTATGGCCTGTGTATCACTTACTATTGACTAAAAACAAGACAAAAAAAAATAGAGAGCAGCACCTACGGCCTGTCCATTTAGACGTTTCTTTTTTTCCACTGGGAACCAAAAACCTGGTTAACCAGCAACAGGATCAAAAACAATCAAAAGCGTAATCCAATGCTAAAATATCCGGAACGCTCAAAGCATACAGACATTTGGGTCAACAAACAAATGAGATGAAAATGATTATCTGGCCGCCTGATTAACTGATTAAAAATTCTCAATGTGACTACAGAGCCTGTATCTGAATTTTAAAATCCAAAATATTCAGTCTGTGCTGGAATCACACACACACACACACGCACTCACACACACACACACACACACACACACACATACTATTAAACAAAACATACATTCTGAAAGTTAAGATACTAAATCATTAATATCATTTTTTTTATGATTAACCTTTACAATGAAATTAACATTAACTCATAAAAATGTCACAGAACGTAGTCGATTCGATGTTCAGGTTTGTAACACTTTCAATAACAGGGGGTCAGCAAGCTACACTTTTTAATCAAATGTCAGCTCTCCAGAGTACCGGTCGCAATTTATAGTCGTCCACTACGTTTTCACTGAATCAATGCCACGCTCGGTGTGAACAAATGCGACGTATTTCTGCGACGGCCCCCATAGCAACACGTGCCAAGGAGCGTAGAATCTGGACCTTGTTCAAGATTCGGTGCATACTTTTAACGGGAAAATGATAGTGAGCGTATATGCAGATGGTTTACAACATGATGGTATGTACTGTATAATATACGGCTCAATGAATTTGCCAAAAGCAGATGCCGGGTGAACGGACTAGTGCGGTTTCAATGGGCCAGTAGCGTAATAGGCCTCTTGGCGGACATCTGTGGGTCGTAAAGAATGATATCACCCCTTGGAATCTCTCACAGGACTTCTTGTACGGGCAACCTGAGCAGTCGGTCGACGGCCTCTCGTCGTAAATTTCAGCTGGTGCGAAACTCTTCTCGGTTCCATCCGGGGAAAGGTCGGGCGCAGCGTGTCATTCGAGTCTCGTGGCGATGCACGACCCGAGCCTCGTTGACTGTCCCGTCCATCAACGATAGGCATCAGTGTAACGGGATGCTCTGCCTGCGACAGATGGACAGTCTCCCCCCGGGATTGGTTACACAATCTTTTGGGTGGCATGGTAACCATTGGAGAAGATTCTGGATGGAACCTTCGTGCCATGTGGCCAGAAAGCTCCAGCGTTTCAATGCTCTAGCCTTGGCTTTCTGTAGAGCCAAATAACAACACCGCCATTGTAAGCTCCTTTCGGTGGTGAGGAATCCCCTTGCTTTGTTATGTGTCCCATATTACCTTTATTTCGTAATTATATATAAACGAGTAAGAATGAGCAAAACATCTAACAGGAAAATGGCATTTCTGTTGGCCATTAGAGCTTATGCTACAGGTTCCAGATGATCGCGGGCTTGAATGGAAAACTGACTGCTGACTTTGAAAGGATGAATGAAAGGGTGGATCTCGGATGAATCCCCACTGATTATTCAATTATGCGCACGATCTTAGGCGAGACCACCTGAATGGAGACACAGAGGTTGCACTCCGCCTACGAGAACCTAACACAGCACAAACAATGATGAGATAAAGCTTAGTGAGCTCAAGGTAGATTGAGACATGTATCTGCTATAATACATAGCAGAGGAAGCTGGTCACGTGACTGCTCCCTTTAGAAATGTGTGAAAAGCTTTTGTGGGATCATGGGATTAATGTGTGAGAGGCCTTTATAATGCTCACTTTCACTGTTTCCTTTTCTCGGTGCCGTGTGCTTGTGAGTACCGTGTAATATAATGAATTAGGTCAGGATCGTTTCCCTTTCTTTATTTCCCTAAAAGGTTAAATTCATTACATGGATCCCTGATAAGGACCAGAGAGTTTCCAACAATTAAAACCAGGCTGAAATAGTGCAGAAACTGTATCTGAGTGACGCCTACTAGTCTCAGTTTTGAGTTAGCTATGTATCAGTAGGATTTTGCCCCACAGACTTCTGAATTCTTTAAATACGTACCAGTGGTTTCTTATTAGCTGAGAAAGGATTTCTTCAAAGCGGCAAATTATGGTCCTCGATTAAATATTTACGGATCAATCGTAGCTGTAAAAGACACTCGGGTGTTTCGGTGGCGGTAAAGCAGAGATCTACGTCGTTTACGAAGCTACCTTTACGGATGTCATATTTGCAAACGCTGAGAGGACTGTTACCAAAGCACAGTCTCGCGGGATCGTCATGATCAATGGTACGGCGATGGCCTGTTGGCACTTAATTGGGATAGCTTTCCATTAGGAACAGGCTCAATGAGGACACCCAAGGCTTGCCATATGAGAGGATGGCTACAGAGCGGACAGGACGATGGGAGGTAAATGCTTGAACTGGACGCATGGATATGATTCACTACCTGGCACTCTCCCACAACATACGGATCACGGAAGTACAGAGGCGCCCATTTGGAAATGGGGCCTTTGTCAATCCATCCCACTTAAGTGATGAGGTGACGCGAAGGGCAAGTCAAGCGAGTCATGCTAAAGAAAACACAACCGGGCGGGGGGGTGGGTAGAGTCCTGTATAAGGGTAGAGCTTCATTTTTGCACTACAGCTTGCCACCGGGGCGGGACGATTCGCTCACTCTCGAGCGACGAGTGACTTCTGCGGAATTCCTTTTCGTTGGTTTAATTTCGCAATTCCTGGCACCCACTTCGCTGGGGAGGGCTGTGACAGTGGCGGAGAAATGCCAGCTGGCAGGGTCCCCTCCCCCGTCAGGTTGCTATTGTTTATTAATGATCTCAACAGTCTCCTTGGACTAGTGCGAGGGCAACCCAGCTGGCAGGCCTGCTGTATTATCAACATGGGGGGGCCCACTCTCCGAGTCCTGTCCCCCGTGTTCAGGCTCACCTGCACGAAGGCAGCTCGGATCCAGAGACGTCCACTTCACGTTACCTTATTGTTCGATTCGAATGTTTCATTTGTTAGTTGTACGAGACTGAAAGGGCACTCGCCAGCCCATCACTACTGGAGGTTCACAAGCATAGCCAATCAGCAGGACTATGTCAGCATATCAGTAACACAGCTATAGTGCAACAGACACCACGGCGTTTTTGGAACTTTGAACAAGAATTAATTTTTAGACAAAACGTTGTTCCCATCGCAATCATGCCTGCAGCATTTTTGCATCTGTGACCTCTTACGTGTTACTTTTATGTTAAATATACCAAAACATTTTTGGAGAAAGATTAAATATGGTCATAAAACGCTATCAAAACCTTGATATATGTATAAATATATATATTTTTTTTATTTAAACCTTTATTTTACCAGGCAAAGCATTAAGAACAGATTCTTATTTACAGTGCCAGCCTGTAAATATAATGTAAATTATATAATGTCTCTCTTGTCCTAGTTGTGGCACTACATGCCAAAAACTGCATTTCTTCAGTTACATTTGTACACCTTACTTTGTATGACTACAATTCAATGAGAATTAATGTAAAAACACAAAATATAGACTAAATGGATGAATTTAAAACTACAGACTGGGTATACCATGATTGTCTTTGAAATCTTTCAAAAACCTTTGAAAAGATTATAAAACCATATCTCCATAAATCTAAGACAGATTAGAATAATAGAATACATTTCAAGCAAAAATGTATAAAAAAATATATCTAATGACAGGGTATTTAGCTGTTTTTAGTGGTTAAGGTAACTATATGATTCTGATGGATGTTGCAGGCTAGCTGAAAATGCAAATGTTCTCTGTGATAAGTAAGGCAGGTGTTGCACATCAAGTGCATCCATAACTCCTGTTCAGTGGAACTGCAGCAGGACATGACTGCAATAAATTATTGCATTTTAGTCCACATTCCAGCATGCTCAATCATCTACGGCAGAACTCTCAAAATATTGCTTTCCTTTGTGTTTTTTTCCTTTCTTATCTACTTACATAACATCTGATCACTTGTATCAAATCACCCAAGGTAATCGGAGCATCTGATTGTTGAGACACATATGCAAGAGTCCTCAAAAACCTCGAACTCTGCTTTCTGTTGTGCGTTAGTATGCGTTAGTACTGTTGAACTAAATATGAAACAACATCACCCCATAAATCTAGCTATAAAAGAACACTCAACATTGATAGCTCTCTTGTGCAGGAGTTGTACAGGTTAAGTAAACAGACTTGAATGATAGTAACCTAATAGCTGTTAGTTCAAGCTCTAGAATGGGTTTGGCTCTTGTACCACTGAGTGATTTAATTGACTTGCATTGCTTCAATAATATATCCTGCACAACAAGTGGGTAAGACGTTTTTTTTTTCCCCCAGACACTGCTTTGGTTAAATATATCAAGTATTCAAGTGGTATTTTTTCCAAAAATAAAAATATTTTTTTTGCTTTCATTGATATCCAGCACAAAAAGCTAGCCGCTAAACAGATACATTCTGAAAGTGCAAACCTAGTTCATCTTTGATCTCAAGGCTGCAGTAACCTGGCTGAAGATTGAGAGGTGAGTCATATTTTAAAGATTCACAACTGACATCTACGCCTTTGTTACCACCCCTGAGGGTTGAGCAGGTCTGTGAATGACCAGTTATTGTCTATACTCATTTAGGAGATTTCAAATTCTCATTCAATCCAAGTGGAGGTTCATTACATTTTTTGTCAGGCACTTCTCTTGACAGCTATAGCCGCTGTCAGATATCTACTGTATGTTTCTATGCTGGAGGATGACTAAAGGTTTTCACATACGGATATTTTGTATATAAAGATGTAGGACTAAGCAA
This sequence comes from Hippopotamyrus pictus, assembly GCA_026781145.1. Classification (NCBI taxonomy): domain Eukaryota; kingdom Metazoa; phylum Chordata; class Actinopteri; order Osteoglossiformes; family Mormyridae; genus Hippopotamyrus; species Hippopotamyrus pictus. The sequence goes on along the minus strand of JAODLC010000123.1, from coordinate 4,908,058 downwards.
TAGAGTACATACAGAAATTTCTCATTCCAAAATATGTATTTATAGAATTCTTAATTGTGTTATATCATTACAGATATCATTCAACTTTTTTTACGAAAATAAATCGTGATACATGCATTTATAAATATGTAGGGAAATATATTAAATGTTGAGGTTTGAATGTAAGAATAATCATGTATAGTTGTTTTATAAGTACATATATATGTGGGAATAGTGCTTGCAATAACAAACAATGGACGAAAAACAACAGATATGTAATTATGATCTTGTCACTGAATTTGGAACAGGATATAGTCACAACTCTTGGCTGACAGCTTGTGTCTCAGAAACAATAAAAAACAAAACATGCAAGTAAAGCCATACCAAAAAAAAATAAAAGATTTGTCTGTCTCTTTGTCTGGCTTTGTCAGGCTGATGAAGCTATTGTCTTGAGAGAAAAAACAAAAACACAAAATGTTCAAGGAAGAAACACAGTTCTCCAAAATTTTGGTTAACATCGCCTGTGTTCATGTTGGGAACATGTATTTTGGTAAAGGTATTTCTTCTTTTTATGATGAAAATATGAAAAAGAAAGTGGTAGCTTCATTCCTCCAGTCAGTAGAGGTCAGTAGTTGATATCATGTACAATCCAGTCACTACTCAATGGCCCAGCATATGCCCAAATGCATATAAGAGATGTTAACAAAAGAGCCGTTGATAAATACTGATGTACTAAAGAGGGTCATTTTCTTATTAACTAAGCCACACAGAACATGTTCAGGCCCTAAAATGGTGGCAATCATTGGAGCTGTGAAGATTCTATCTTATTTTACAGAACCAAAGGGAAAATATTTTAATTATGAGCATAATGTCCTGAAAATAAGTATGAATCCTTTGTGACAATATGGTAATTATGGCCTGAGCATAAGTTCAAAAACTTCACTGAAATAAGCATGACTTTACTGTGGAGATTTAGTCCACACTGGGGGTATTTTGTAGCTGATGCATAAAGCTTGTCTTCATTAACTCCATTCACTGTCTGGCACCCAAAACACAATTTGCATATTGCACTAGCACAATAATTCATTGAACTGTTACTCTCAACAGACAGACATGTATAAATATCGACAACTTCAATCTATGTAAAGATATGTGCTAGTTTTGAAAGCCGACACCCTTTTTCAACAGACTACATAAATGCATTGTGATCCTTTCCATTTGATTATACGAATTACAGAAAGTTAGAGCAACATCGTGTGCAGGTCCTTGGATTACTAAAGTAAATGTGTTGCTTTGGAAGGAACAAAACAATTAAGGTATGGAATATTAAATTTGTGTGTGTGTGTGTGTGTGTGTGTGTGTGTGTGTGTGTGTGCGTGTGTTGATTAAAAGAACATGGTCTCCACAGATATTTAGCTAGATTCCATTGTCATTCATTTCCAAGATGAATATATACATTGTTTCTAAAGTTCAGGTGGTCTTTCATTCTCACTGAGACGCTCATGGAGATTCTTCAGCTGAGGCATTGGTGTCATTTCAGGTTAAGGTGTTTGTGTCATGAAAATTAGAGCCACGTGATATTTTTTTAAAAAAATCTAGATAGTACAGTAGCAATTAAAACATCAAGAGCCAAATATTATTTCATATACATTGATGGAAGAAATTTATTAAAGAAAATAAAATGAACTTATAAGACTAAATTCTTGCGTGGCCATTATTGAAATGGCTCTATATAGTTTAATGACACATTCAATTAGTTTGTTGTTAATTGTATATTCGAAAAGATACGGTGAATGCCGCGAGCTCCCCCTAGAGGTACATACGTTCTAGTTTACCTAAATTGTTTGAATAGATTTATATATCTAAAACTAAAAGAAATTGCAACGTTTATAGATATGTAATCACACTATCGTATTTTAGTAACATTCAATCTGTCGTGTTACTCTATATCATGTAATGATGGATACTACGATATTGCGTTGTTTTTGGTGGGATAGCAGTTCTTTTTCACATTGTCTTTCACATCTATCCATCTATCTATCTATATATCCATCTCATGTACTTACACAAATCATCGGCCATTGAGCAGTATATAAATGACAACACTGACATCGTGAGCGGAGTTCCCTAGTTAATGCACGGGGACACGTAAACTTCTTTACTGCGTGGCCAATGTACTATACATTTCGAGAAATACGTTAAACCCAAGTATGGAAGAAAGGAAGGATAAAACGGAAGAATATTACAATACTTTAGTTAATGCTGGCAATGTCAGGAGGGTATTGCGAAGGCGCATTGTTATCGTACACGAACATTCACACACCACGTTTCGGGTACTGAGTTTGTAGTCATCAGTCTGATTGATTGAACATCACCCCATGCGTACATGGGGGCGATTCATTTTCTTGAAATGTAGCGCCGGTTTCTTTTCAAACAGTAAGTGATTCATTACCACCTTGGAGAGGAGTGCAACTTCAACAAACACCATCCCAGAGCTTAGCAGATGCACGGATGTGCACGGTGCTTGTCAAAATAAATGTTGCAATGTAGCAATAACAATTTAGTCCGACTCAAACGGGGAATAAAATATACAGATCTTCAAACCTATATAACAATCCTTTGGCTTGCGAAGGGCACCGGGTATTAAACCACACGAATTGAATAATAGGTCCTCCGCAGCCAGATTTAAGTCGGTTTTTTGCTACCGGCTCTAGAGAAAATTTTTGCTGCCGCTGAGGGATGATGTGCCGGTACGTGGTCAATAAAAGGAGACTGCGTGGACTGAAAACAGATCCGCCTGCCCTACACTCCCTCTCTCCCGATGCAGCATTTGCTAAGCACTGCTCCATTCATCCACTCTTTTTAGTGAAAGCAAAAAGAAAATACCCACCGCTCTCAGTCTACGTGTACGTTTAAAGAAGCGAAAAATAACCGGCCATGAAAGTTTGCGCCTCGAATTAACAACTCACTTTATGCAATTGCATAAGCCTGCGTATAAACTTAGATAGGCACGAATATATGGCAATCGTTAAATACTGCAACGAATTAAAATGGAAAAAACACATATATATACATATATATTACTGCTGCCTTATAAATGCAAATATTCGCAAAGAAAGCATAATCTCCTACGAGGTAAAATATTCTAATAGCGCACCTTAAACCGCAGATTAGACTTTACGCGGTGAAATATCACGTACGAAGGCAGCCTTACCTAAAACCGATCCTCCCCAGTTACTGGAAACCCAAGTCCCCGTTGTTTTATTCTGTTGACGGAAAACTTCTGCTGCTGGAGCATATGATCCCAGCTCTCATAGTGGCAGCCTGATCTCTGATGCTGGATTGCGGATGAGTTGGCAGTCCTTCTCATGCTCGGGGGAGAGGAGTCCTTCTCTTCGGCCGGGCTACGGGCATCGGCGTGCGGGGAGAAAGAGAGAGAGAGATGCGGCGATTGCCAGAAAAAAAAGTGTATGGAGTGGAGTGCGGTCCAGCCGGAGGAGGGGATGGGGGGATGAAATATCCGCTGAGACTGGACGCGATCCGGAGCGTGGGGAGAAGGAAAGCAAGCGCGAAAGATCAGGTGGAGGAGTGCGGTGGATAGACTGAGGCACAGCGAGTGATGTGAGCGCGCAAAAGGGGAGAGAAACTAGGGGGAGGTGCTGAGATTACAGTTTAGTATTATAGAGGATGGCTGTGCTAGACAGTAAAGGGGTGGGACTGTACCACATAAAGTGAATGGAAAAGAAAACTGGGGAGGGGGGACATGGGTGGAAAAAGGACCGGCCGGTCTTGACGTGGGCTTTTTTGTTGATAAACATCGATTCAGTATCTTTACCCCTTAGGTATATAGCGTGGCAGTGCCCGAAAAAAATCTGAATCATAAATAGGCCCCAAGACGGGATGTTCGCTACATTAAAAATAAACCGAGTTTGCAACTCATGCACTCAAGCAAGACGGAAAAGATAACAAACAAGGATGCGTGGATGACCCGGATTTCTGTGCAAAATAACTTAAAAACTCAGTCTGCGCTGGAAACGATGTGCACAGGGCTGGTGACGTGCGAGTGATGGCAAGTTTGCATTAAAAATGAGGAACACGTGCTGCCGCCCATTAATACTTTAAATAAGTTTTAAAGGAAAAGGCTGTTCGGCTTCGTCATCGTTCTTTAAAATCCAACGCTGTATAAAACGCTATGAATTTAAATTTTAAAATGCAAACAAGCAACATTTTGATCGATGAATACTGTGTACGTAATAGAAAGGGGAGAAACTAATCGGACGCTGTCCAGGGTCCTGACGACATCACACACAAAGGTGACCGCCGGTAAAGGTCAAATAATACACACGTCTATGGACAGCCTTGTAATATTTGCCGCCTTGATTTTCCACGGTTCCTGCTAGTATTTTTGCTGCATCCAAGAAACGCGGCGATGAAAAATGGAGGTGCACCGCGATTTACGCCGTGCGTAAGCGGACAAGGAGACCGCACGTACGCCGGTAAAATAAGGCTTCCTGACTCGGCTTGAAGGACACAAGCAGGACTGTTGACTGAATGCTGTGAAAACATTTTTTTTAAAGGAAAAATACTAGTACTGCTACTTCTATTATAGCTTCAGCTACAACTAATAATAGTAATATAAATAAAGAATAAAACAATACATGATTACCCAAAGTATTATATTAAAATTCATATAGAGATTTGTTGAGATTATTATTAAATGCAACATTTAAAAAAAAAGAGTTATTGCTCCTTGTGAGTCTGTGTAAGTCTGATTTTAAGACCGTGTGAAGTGGAGACTTCCATGCCTTAAAATGCCATATCATTATTCTGGAAAATCTGCCATGGAAATTAAATGTGACAAGGAAGTGTGGAGAAAAAAAACGAGAGAAAGTCAGCAATAGGCAGAAGCACAGGTGTGATGATGTGGTATTAATCTGGGAAGCAAAGGATTCAGTCATGGGTGCCGTGGTCTCGTTTGAGCAGCTGACATCATTATCTAAGGGGCTTGTATGATTGCCTATCTGGGAGGATATAGATTATGTCAAAATATGACTTGTTTGTGATATATTACCCTTTGTCTCAGATTCATAGGTAAAAAAAAAAGTGACAGATAGATATATAGCAAAATAAGCATGACCATTATCTGGGAGCAAGCATGACCTATCCTGAATTAATGGCAGTGTGGAAATTCAATTAAGTATGAATCAGCTCCTTATGCTTAATAAAGAAAAACTGTACACTGGGGAAAAAACAGCATATCAGCCCAGTAACAGAGCTTTGACATATTTCAGCATGTTTTGTGAAATGCCTTTGCTAAACAAAATAGACATTTGTGAGCGTTTTTTTTTTTTTCCCAAATTCTGCTGAATTATTTGTACTTCAATAAGTAATATTTTTTTGTTCCACTCCATTGGATCACTAGATAATACATAGTAGGACAGGAAGGAGTTTCTGCAAATGCAATTACAGCCGATGACCCCCTAAGCCAATATCTCAGTTGCTGTATCCTATCCTGCTCGAAAGAATAATGTGTAGGAACCAAAAAATTCTGGGGGCCCTGGGAAAATGTCACCTCGAGTCCTCCCCCAATTATACATATAATTTTAGGTGTTTATAGGTCCCTGGAAAGTGCTGAGCCTCCTGAATCTGCCAGGGTAGCCATACCCCTACTGCC
>JAODLC010000123.1:4890731-4902204 GCA_026781145.1 Hippopotamyrus pictus | reverse complement strand
ATTTATAAGCTGTTTATCTAACAAGTCCAGAAAGTAGCTAATAATTGCCAAGGCAATCTGCTTGCGGGGGCCATACGGAGAGCAATGCGGAAACAGTGCGGTAAGGCAGGCAGGAAATAAATTTTAAAGTTTAATTCAAAATCACTGAATTAATGTCATAATCACTAAAGGGATATTTGGTGGTTATATTCTGTTTTGTTAATAAATTGACCAATAGACAAATAAACACATTTTTAGACAACTAATGATGAGCAGTCACTAAGTCAAAATCATATTAACAACATTAAAATCAAATTTACATGCGGGAGGGGGACAAATTTATGTCAATAATTATGATCAAAAACATGTTTCTAATTACTGTGGTTATAATCTTTTGGCCTCTGTTTGTATGTGAGAGTAACCCAAGAAGCTGCTTACCTGTACAGTTTGCATGTTGTGGACGTGCAGGTCGCCGTGGATACGTTTGATTAATAAGCAGGCGGTAATGTGGATGCTGTCAGCAGCCTCAGTGTTTCTAGCTGAATTATAAATGCTGCGTTTCACTGCGTTTCTCTTATCTTTCAGCTGGTGAAAGGTTTCAGTCTAAACTTCCAAAAAGTCTGTTGTGCCAAAAACAACTGTCACAATCACTTCACATCACAGTTTAAAGGGCCCCGATGTTATGTATTCTGTCATCGCCACTGAAATTTAATTGTAAACTGACATCGGAACATTGAGAACTGCATTGTAGTTTTTCCTGCATGTGGTTCTTTATTTTATGTATTAAACACGTGACATTTGAAATAACTGAAAAGTAAAATTTTTTTTTGAAGTTTCTCTGTTTCCATGCAGCCTTGAGCCTTGGTGATGTGATGCATCAAAGTCACCTTTCTGACACTGTGGATGGAATATGGATTCTGAAGGGGGTGCCGCGACTCGATGGCTCTGTTGTGTGGCAACACTGCATTAAGTCCTGTCAAGATGTATTAGTTACAAAGTTGTGGGACTGTACCAGTAAGGGATGACCAGACATAGCAGTCAACTGTAAAAAAGAAAAAAGGAAAGAAGAAAGAAAAAAAAAGCTAAAGTAGCGGATGAAAGGAGAAAATCGGAGGGAAGGATGAGAATGTAGCAAGTGAGAGAGTGTAAGGGATGAAAACAAAGAGGAGGCTCATCTGTGTTGGGAAAACTGCTTTGCCTTGAGGCAGACAAAGGAAAAATGAATGATTGTCTTGAGTTTTTTTTTCCTTTCACACTGAGCAAAGGCCAGGCTTTGCCGCACGGTTTAAATAAACCAGACAATGGTGCAGAGTGAATCATCTTGGAATCAAATGGTATGAGAAAAGAACAGAGGAGTGGAGCTGAAAACTGCAGATTGCGGATGATCTGGAATGTCATGCGAGTCGAGCTGCTTGGTGAGGGACGGAGGGAAAATGGCACGATTTTGGATTTTAAGTTGGCATTTGAAGTTTGAGATCCTTCTTTATGCTGTGAAAAAGAACGGATGAAGCTATGTCATGCAAATCATCTCAATGAACATTATTTTAAAATAAGGAGTTCTACAAGGTTTGCGTATGGTTTTTCAGTATTTTTGCTTTAGATGCACTTTATTGGTTTCTCTGCGTAATGCAGTCGAATATAAAGTCAAGAACGTCAAAACGTAGAATTTTATCTTTGCTCATAAAACACGGTAGCTTATTTTTATTTTTCTTGTAACGTATCGTTTCACTCAGTGGTGCCGCATTCATCTCAGACAGTGAAGGGGAGGGAAGAAGAGACCCAAGGAAACAGAGCAATCGCAGGTCGAACGATAATTTGCACCCTTGCAGAGGCGTTCAGACCCAAAGCGTTGACTGAGCATGTCTGCAAGGAGTTTCTTGGTGCTTAGCTGACAACTTACTAATGACTTGTGCTGTAAAGGTTCCCGATTGCGGCCTCAGAGCGTTTTCTCCCCCTGTGTTATTTCGGGTCCTCGTTGTCTGCCGTGGAGTTACACCTCATTAGGCGAGTTGTGAAGGGGACGACAGATGTCCAAACACCCAGCAAGTGCATCCGTCATTGCATTTGCATGAGGATGTCCCCCCCCCCCCAACAGAAAGGAACAAAAAAAAAAAACAATAAAACAGAACTGGACAGTCACAAAGAATAAGAGTAAAATAAAGCATCTGCAAAATCATAACCAGCAAATGTTACCAAGTAAGTCGCAAAGCAATGTAGGAACCCAGTAATGTGGCAGCACTCTTGTCAAGGGGGGTGTTGCATTGGGGGGGTTACACTTTGCGAAATTCCTTAGCATAGAATCAGCTTAGAGACTGATTCCAGAGGAAATGTGTAGTGCACAGATCAGGGTGGTCTGAGAGTTAGCACGTTGTATGTAGAAAAAAACAGTGAATACAAAAGAATACATACGATAACTTCAAAAACACAGACAGAGAGATATATAGACAGATAGATAGTATTTTTGTTTTGCTACAAAAATTGTCTTTAAGAAGTTACTGGCTTCATAAACACAGTAGATAAGAACCCTTTAAATTGAGTAAATCTCCTTCCTTGCTGTAAAATTCCTTAGAGAGGCCATTGCCATCTTTATGAGTCCCAGGAAATCGGAATGCCACGCCCCCCCAAGAAAGCACAAGATACACATCGCCATCCAGTAAGTGGGCCCGCTGCTGATGTGCCAGTCAACAAATTATAATATTTCATTCAACATTAAGAGACCTGGGTTTTATGGGGGGGCTGTAAAACAAGAAGGGGGAAATGAAACACCTCCCTGTGATCGCCTGAGTTAACGGGGGTCAGACGGATCGACCTGGATGTATTTAACAAGGCGCGAGACGCCGGCGCCCCCCCCCTCACCCCCCCACATTACTCCCGTGGCACGATGTTACAGAGCAGGTCCAGGACAGGCAGCTTTACTGTAGAGATAAATGACTTTGGTAATGGCAGCATACAGCCATTAGAGCGTGTGATGGGGAAGCCGGCGCTAACTGAGTGTCTGAGGGACAGGCCCAGCTCGTCGAGAGCGAGTAGCTAAACACAGCAGACCCCCCCCCCAACCCAGGTGCGTCTGGGGGGGGCGCATGGATGCCTTGACAGATTCAAGAGACTTTACAGGGGCCAGTGAATGTGTAAATTAGGGCGGGGGGGCCCAAGGTGACATTTTGTCAGGGGGCCCAGAATTTCTAGGTACACTTGCCCCCGCTGCACCCCCTCGAACTTTTGTACTGTAAATACAAGGTGGACTAATGACCGCGGCTCCATTCCAATCCTCTCCACTTCTCGTGCTGCTATTCCAACCCCCCCTGAAAATAATCGGGTGCCCTCCACATCGTTACAGTACATTTACTATGACCGCGCGCCCGTCCCCCGTGTTTTAAATACGCATCGGCGTGGCGGGTCGGCCTCAGCCGGGGCGGACGGAAGAGCCGCACCGATGCTCCTGGGGTCCCGGGTTCGGCGCCCTTGGGGGAAACATTTGGGACGATGCAGGACAGCAGGTGGAATTGTGGTTAAGGACACAGACACGCAACCTAAAGTCTCCAGAGGGGGCAGTGCTGAGGTACCCTTGAGCAAAGTCCTTAACCTGAATTGCTCCAAAAAATATGTCTAGCTGGTCACACAGTTATTAAAAAAAAAAAAGGTTTCTTTTGAGAAAGCATTTTTACAGTATTGCAGACAGCAAAATAATAATAATCATACAAATCAGTATGTCGTACATGATGTGTTCCTTACGAGGCTGCAGTCAAAAAAGTGTTATTTATATTTATATAGATGTATATATACATACACACACACACACACACCCACACTCTAAAGGCCCAGTTGTTTATATACATATCATTTGAGGCATTTCAGGTATTTTGGCCGCCCGTCCTGTCAGCTGTATTCTGAGCGAGAAGCTAATTTTAAACGATATCCCCCAAAACCATCCCGTTACAACATGAAAACTAACAAGTAAGTCATTTTATATTAAGAAATAAACACGGACATTTTCTTCGTCATTCATTTCGCGTCAGTCATTAAGTGTAGCATGCGGAGCAGTAATGGAGATGCCGGGTCCTCTGGTCTGCCGCTCGACAGAGAAGTCGCATTTAGCCTCCTGAAGCTGCAGTCTCAGCAGTTACAGCCTCCACTGTGACCCTCCTCTCCGAATCGCACCGCAGATGTTACCCTCCCGTACTCTTTTTTTATTTTTTAAGCGGGCAGTTCCATAGACGACTTCTCTCTCGGGGATATTTCAGAAAGCATTTCGATGACACTCCTCAGTGACGATTTAAATCCACCCTGCACTTGAACCATTGCTGCCAAGCTGCTTTTTTGTCTGCTTGGGGTTTTTTTGTTTGCCGTTTTCCTGGGTTAAATCATAGTAGGTCACTGATCAACAAGGGGGCTGTGAGCGCAGGTGAGATCTCTGCTTAGGCTGCGCGATTTCCACATTGTTTTGTACAAGCCCGTTTCCTAAAGAGTTAGGACGCTGTGTAAAATGAAGGAGAAACAAAATGCGATGATGTACAAATCATATAAACCATATTTAATCGTAAATAGAACAAAGACAACATATCAAATGTTGAAACTGAGAAATTCCCAAATTACGTTATTACAATATTAACCTGAGGAACTTTATTCTTAAGTCGTTGTACTATTTGCCCATGCAGTCTTTCACAGAGAGGTGAACATCTCCCCATCTTCACTGCACAGAGACTCTGCCTCTCTGGAAGGCTCTTTTTATACCCAATCACCTTACTGACCTGTTGCCAATTAACCTCATTACTTATTGGATCTTCAACCAGGTGTTCTGTTTTAGCATTGCACAACTTTTCCAGTCTTTTGTTGCCCCTGATCCAACTTTTTCGTAACATGTTGCTGGCATCAAATTCAAATTGAGTATATATTTTTCAGAAAACAAAAAATAATTCTATTTCAACACTTGATATCTTATCTTTGTTCTGTTTACAATTAAATATGGGTTTATATGATTTGCAAATCATTGCATTCTGTTTTTATTTACATTTTACACAGCATCCCAACTTTTTTATAAATATGGTTGTACCCCGGATGTGGTTTCCACCAGCAAAAAAAAAACAATAAAGTACATTGTTGCCAAAGCAGACAGTCTGCACAAAAAAATGATTACTGTAGCAACAAGAATTAAAAGCTCCATCTGCGCACAGACGTGAGATTATGCCTTAGCAGATGTTAGCATTACAGAGAAAACTGTCCAGTAAAAACTCCCTCTGGGTAGTTTTGTATTTCCAGATCTATATACATGCGATACACGGCATCTCAAAGAGTACCGGTAAAAATCTCTTTAACCTCTGTGTCACATGACCGAAACATTTATTGACATTCACTTGACACATTTCAGCGATATCACGTTGCTGGTACCCTGACAGGAAGATCACATGCTGATGTTGTGAGTAACAAGCCTCATTTCCAGTAGTAGTGACACCAAGTTTTTTTTTCTGAGAATTAAAATGATAGGAGAGGAAATGGTTTGAAATCACCAAGCAATGCAAAACCGGACTGGAAGATTTGTGTTGTCACTTGTGCAGGTCGATCAGGTGTCACGTCCAACCAGTCCTGCCTGTCTAATCCCCTCGTCTCCCTTCAAGCGTGGCTCCAAATGAGCCGAACCTGGGGCTCCACAGTCTTACTTCTTGTTCCTGCCCTCCTGTTAACCAGTCACAGCTGCCTGTGTTTGCTTCTTTGTTAGTCGTTTATATTGGTTTCTGTCAGTGCTGTGCTTCCTGTCTGGCCATTGTTGCATGTTAACATGCGTGAACCTGGCCCGTGTTCACTAATAAACACCCTTACATGGGGTCTGTTGTAATACCACCTGCATGTCGTGACAGAATGACTGAACCACGAAGACAGAGGTAGGTCCAACCAGAGGAATCGCTTACTTTCATTCATTGGCTGATTCCAGAGAACGCCTACCTCTGTGAGCAATGGTGATATTGGCCCAGTGCCCAAGAGGAACCTGCGACCGCTCCGTTGTCAGGCACCAAGTCCTCTCCAGTCTAGAATGAAGTGGAAGATGCCATTCACGCTCTCCCCGGAGTTCTGCAGGAGCTCCTCGGAGATCCCTGGCTTCAAGGGTCACCCAAGGCAGTCGTTGGGTATGCTCCAGATAGGGACAGAGTTGGAAGCGATCTCCCCAGCCTCCACTTCCCTGGCGACATGGAGGATAACCGGGGCTTTGCCTGTCTTGCACTGGTGGGTGAAAGAGATGACCCCACTGCCGACCGAGGAGCCATCGCTCAAGGTGCTCTCATCCACCACTGCCCTCCTGCCTGCCGAGCTCACCTTGCCTGAATTTCCCAGTGAGCCCACCTCTATGCTATCAGCTATGCTTTCAGTAAAATCCTGCCGGAGGAGAAGGAGGACTAAAATGCTGACAGACCCCGATGAGGCAGCATCCAGTTCAGAAGAGCTCACTGCATCTCAGCAAGCAGCGGCAAGAGGCCGCTGCTCCACAGATGTCTGGTCCAAAAAAAGCCACTGCTCCACTGGAGTCCAGCCCAAGAGACTATTCCACTAGCATCCCTCCCAGGAAAGGCCACTGCTCCAGTAGCATCCAGCCCAAAAGAGACCGCTGCCCCGTTGGTGTTCCAGAAGAGGCAGCTGCTCCACTGGCGTCTGCCCCAGGAGAGGTCACTGCCACGATCAGTCCAGGTGCCCCGGTTCCATCCTGACCCGCTGCCAACTGAGGAGCCATCACTCGAGGCATATTTATCTGCCGCTGCCCTCCTGCCTGCCAAGCTCACCTTGCCCGAATTTCCAGATGAGCCCAGCACCGTGCTACCAGCTAAGCCTTCAGTTAACTCCCATCAGAGGAGATGGAGGGCTAAGAAGCCGACGGACCCCAATGCAGCAGCATCCGCTTCAGAAGAGCTCTGCATCTCAGCAAGCGCCCAGACCCAGTACGGCCACCACCGCTACAAAAGCACCCTGCCCGGAAGAGGCCATCACCACTCCGCAAGATCACAACTCAGCAGAGGCCACTGCCACTTTGGCAGCACTCCACCGGCGTCCGGCCCATGAGAAGCTGCTGCTCCACTAGCTTCCAGCTCAGGAGAGGTCGCTGCTCCGTGGGCATCCAGCCCAGAAAAGGCAGCTCCACTGGCGCCTGCCGTCTTTAAGTTGGTCTGGCTGCACTTGTTTACCCTCGGGTATGTCTGCTGTACCTTGCTTATTCCCGGAGGTCCCTACTGTGCCGTATTCATGGCCTGAGGATCCCGTCATGCTGCACCCACCTCCAGAGGGTCCCGCCGTGCTGCACCCACCTCCGGAGGATCCCGCCATGCTGCACCCATCTCCAGAGGATCCCGCCATGTTGCACCCACCTCCAGAGGGTCCTACCGTGCTGCACCCACCTCCAGAGGGTCCCACAGTGCTGCACCCACCTCCAGAGGGTCTCGCCATGCTGCACCCACCTCCAGAGGATCCTGCCATGTTGCACCCACCTCCAGAGGGTCCCACAGTGCTGCACCCACCTCCAGAGGGTCCCGCCATGCTGCCCCCACCTCCAGAGGGTCCTATCGTGCTGCACCCACCTCCAGAGGGTCCTATCGTGCTGCACCCACCTCCAGAGGGTCCCACAGTGCTGCACCCACCTCCAGAGGGTCTGCCATGCTGCACTCACAGTCAGAGGATCCTGCTGTGCTGTGCCCGCCCCCAGCAGATCTCACCTCACATTAGCCCAGGAGGGCCACTCTGCCCTCGTCCCAGCTCCTGCCACGCAGTCGTCAGCAGTCCCACCTGCTCCTGCCACACAGTCACCAGCAGGCCTGTCTGCTCTTGCCACACAGTCACCAGCAGGCCTGCCTGCTCTTGCCACACAGTCGCCAGCAGACCTGCCTGCTCTTGCCTGTTCAACCATGGCCGTCACTCAGACGGCTCCTGCCTGCCTCCTCGCAGTCATTGTCCAGACGGCTTCTGCCTAACCTGCCCAGTCTGCGGCCATCACCTGGACGGCTGCTGCCCTCCCTGGCCAAACTGTGGACGTTGCCTTGTCAGCCTGTATCTGCTTGCCTGAGGCCACTACCAGTCCTGCACCTGATGTTCCAGCAGCTGCTAGCCCCATGCCTGATTCCCTGGGAGCTTCTGTCCCAGAGGAAGACATTCCCTGGAGTACCTTGAGTGGGACCCTCTGACCACTATCCTGAGTCTTGCTTTGGGGAGCCCGGTCCAGAGCCCCAGCCACATGAAACCTGGGCCTCGAAGGGATCAATTTCCCCAACGGACAGCCTAAGGAGGAGTTGGCCTGCTCTCCATCCTTCGAAGAGGGGGATGGAGACACACCATCCGTGGTTGCCACCCCACTTCCAGCTCTTGCGCTGCAGTCCACTGTGGACCGTCCTGCTCTGCAAGCCCCTTGGGGTTCTCTGGTTCCAGTTCCTGCCCTAGTATCAGCTCTTACTCTACAGGTCCCTCTGCATCCTCCAGGTCCTGCTCTGGTTCCTGCCCTGAATCTTACCCTGGTTCCTATCCTGTGAGTCCCTCGGTACCGCCCAGTCCCTGTGGGGGGGGGGGGGGGGTACTGTCATATCCAGCCCATACCACCTGTCTAATCCTCTCACTTCCCCTCTAGCGTGGCTCTAAGCTAGACGTGTCTGGGGCTTGTTAGTGTTTAGTTGTTCCTGACCTCCAGTTACAGCTGCCTTGTGTTTGCTACATTGTCAGTCATGTATAGTAGTGTCTCACAGTCCTGTGCTCCTTGTTCGGCCATTGTTGCATATCAACATAAATAATAATAATAATAATAATAATAATAATAATAAATAATAAAATAATACATTTTATTTATAATGCACTTTTCATTTACAAAATCTCAAAGTGCAACATTAAAACAGCAAAAGTTAAAAACATCCATAAAATCTAAAATATCATAACTCCTAAATATAATATCTCAGCAGTCGTATGCTTTCCTAAATAGAGTCTTTAAATTTGCTTTGAAAGAGTCCAAGTTCTGTGTAACTCGCAGCTGGACAGGAAGATGGTTCCATAGCTGTGGGGCAACAGAGCAAAAAGCTCGACCTCCCATAGTACAGAGCTTAGTAGAGGGAACTTGAAGTAGCATGCTACCTGATGATCTGAGGATACGGTTGGAGGTTTTCAAATGAATCAGGTCTTGAAGATATAAAGGTGGGCCTGTGTGAACATGTGTGAACCTGCCCCGTGTTCATTAATAAACACCCCTACTTTGGGGTCTGTTGCAATGCAGCCTCATCTGGGCGTGGCTTGTTTCAACGTCATAACATCATGTGGCACTGACCTGCCTCCTGTCAGCCTCCTCCTATCCAGCATGGCGAGCTGGGACATACCATTTCCTGTCTGTGGATGCTGAAGTGCATTGACAGATGCCACAAGCTAAGGCCTCAAAAGCGAATGACACATTCCGTCTCAGATGTGGCATAGGAGAATTTGGGAGAGTAGGATGGAGATCTCTGGGTATGGCATTAGTGTAGTTGACGTAGCGTTGTCCAATTGGATGCCTTGTAACATCCAGAACTTCTCTGTCCACCTACCAGGAGTGATTCTAGGTTTTTTTTAAGGCGGGTGGGGCATAAGATGACCGTAACTCATACAGAGGGGCTATCCTTATTATTAGCAAGTGATATGTTTTTAATTAGTGACAGGGAAGGAGATACTCCATGGCCCAATCAGCTTTTAGCTTGGACCTCTGGCTCCGCCCCTCTGTATGGCCCTACCGCCAACACAAATCGAATGCACACCGTAACGTTCACAAGTTCCTCTTTTTGGCAAAATTAGCCTGAAACTTCTGCCGATTGACTCTGGGGGTGGGGGGTGGCTATACTCAGCTGAGTCTATCTCTAATCCTCAGCACACACTTTTCAAAAGATCCACCTATTTTAAGGCTTACTCCTACTACCTGCCTGATGAGTAGTGATTAGTTCAACTGTCTACCACCATGTCTGTGGTTAATTCAGCTCTCCACCTGGCTGGGTCAAGTTCCCCTGCTTACTCTGTTCTTAAGGACAAGTGCACATGTCCAGCACTTTTTAGCAGTCTTAAACTAAAACCCAAATTGTAGAAGAGAGCCAAGTGCGATAAAAAATGAAGGAAGGCAAATTTTTCACAACAGATGTGTCAGGGGTACAGAGCTGATCGGTAGGCAAATATGCTTCTCTTAAAACGTAATCATTGCGGACAGTCTGATGCTGATGAAGGTCATTGTTTGCTAAAAGCAATTAAGCCAGATTTGGTTTAGGGATTCATTTGAAACTTACAGCGCTATAGATTTCATGGGCACTTGTGGCAGCAGATCACCAGCATGCTGCAGCCACATCATGAGGCAAGTAAAAGTGCGTTTAATGCCCAATCGATCTGACAAAGCCTTCGGATTAAAGCGTCCAGGTGTGTAGGCACTGCGTCATTATGCTATCGATATACGGCCGCTTTAAACCTGTGATTCATTCTACCTTGCAATCTCCATCACCAGCAGGTAAGCACCAGGACAGGGGAAAGGAACACAGCCATGTGAATTAGACCGTGAATCTGGGGGAAAAAAATGAAAACGCATACGTGTTTAAAGTACAACAGGCGAATTAGTGCTATTAATGTCTGTAAAGAATATTCTGGCAGACGGAGAAGCTCAAACTCCCAAAAGTGCAAGCTTTTGGCAACAGTGGGTAAAGAACTCCCACAGTGAAAAGAGAAAGAAAAATCCCTCATATTAAAGAAAGAAATAGAAAAAGACCCCTTTTCCAAGTTTTATTTGGAGAGTGAATTCAGTCCGCTGAAAGCTGATTGGCCCCTGGAGTGCCCCTTCCTCCTGTCACTCACCAATTCAAAAATATTGTTGGCTAACAATAATGTTCCCCCCCCCCCCATATGAATTATGGCCTTTCACCTTAAAAAAATCCTAGAATCGCCCCAGAGACACAATTTCGGGAAATTGGACTTATAAGGGAACAGCCCCCTGTACAGTCAGGGTCCTCTCAAACATTCTGAAAAATGCCACAGCGAGCAGAGCATGCTTTCTCCAGGCAACACCTAAAAGCAATCAGGAGCTACGGAACGGTGCCTCATAGTGTCCAAGGTATATGGGAGTTTCCGGTCCTATTATTGTAATGACATGTTATTATAATCACTCCTCAAACACAAAATACTGCTTGTCATGTCAAGCATTAATCTGTTGGACTTTCACTAACAGCTCGTCACATGCACTTATCATATCTCGTGTTTGGATACCACCCGCCCAAGTGCCGTTAACCTGATTTAAATCTACTTACATGCAAAGTGAAGCTGGAGAGTGCTTTACGCGTAACTACTAAGAACATTGGCGGCACATCTAAACGCAAGACACCAGCTTAAGCTACTGAACTGTCAAAGCAATTATAAATAAAAAGAAACGGCAGCGAAAGGAGTGGAGTATAGCTTACAGCAACTTAGTGTGGAAGACATGCATAGATGATAATGTATATCAGAGAAGGAATGAGGGATTCAATATATATATATATATGTGTGT
>JAODLC010000123.1:4858510-4881155 GCA_026781145.1 Hippopotamyrus pictus | reverse complement strand
AAAAAAAAAAAACATATTTAGGTGTAATTTTGGGGGGCTGGGAACCAATTAATTGGTTTTCCATTATTTCTTATGGGGAAAATTCGATCAGAACTTGAACTTATTAGGATTCGATCCGGAGTCTGGAACAGATTAAGTTCGAGAACCGAGGTACCACTGTATATGAATATTGTCATGTCCCAGTCGTCCCAATCGTGCTGTGTGCCATGCCCCATTCCTCATGTGGAATCCTTCTGGTCACCAGCTGTATCTAGTCTTGTCTAATTGAGTCTATGTATTTAAGTGTTTCCCAGTTAGTCTTTCCCCAGTCTTGTCATTGACGTCAGTTTTATGTGCTACTCCCTGTTCCTGCCTGTGTTCTCCACGAATAAATCCCTCGTTTCCCTGACTCCTGCTTCCCCGTTCCGTACCCCCACGGTTATGACAAATATGGTATTTTTGGTTCATATAAGAGCTTATCCAGAAAGTTCACATTATTTTTTTGTAATATATGTTTGTCCACCTAAATTCATTTAAACGTTTACATTTAAACGCAGAGAGTGATGTACCACTTATGAAATGCTAGTCTGGGCATTGCTGTCACTCTGCCATTTTTATAGCAGCTGTTAATCATTATGTTGCTTCGGGTCATGTCTGTCAAATATCTCAGCTTTTCACTAAAGATGATGCGTTTAATTTTTGCCCGTGAAACAAATCACTGAATTGGACAGTGAATATTTTTATTTTTCATTGTATAATATTGACTAAAAAAATCCAGACTGCTGAAGGATTTTGTCAGCTAGAGAATTTATTAATGAGCAAGTCCATTCTCTCTACTGTATAATGTTAGCATGTCCAGGGGGCTTGGGCAGCCAGTTGACCTTGGACCCCAGAGGTTTTGTTTTCTTCCCACTTGGGAGTTTTTGGTTCCTCCTTTGTCTTTTCTTTCTTTCTTTCTTTCTTTCTTTCTCGTTCTCTCTCTACTCATTTCCATTTCCCTGTTTTTCATATTGGACACAAATGATGTAGGAATATATTGCACCCATGTAAAGCAGTTTGGAGTGACTCTGTTGTGAGAGGCGCTATATAAAAATGAACTGAACTTAATATGGGGGGCAGGGGGGGTAATGTATACTTTTAACCATCATATTTAATTTTCCCAACAGAAAACAGAAGTGTATTGAAGTGCATAACAATTAATCAAAATAATTTAAGGCACATTGTATAGCATAATTTATTAATTTAATCCATGTTAATATGAAAAAATATTCTGCATTTTGCAGTCTTTTTTTGTATTACTCATATTTCAACGAATAACTGCACTTAAAAGTTTCTACCAACGCATTTCAGACCATCATTTGCTTAAGAAAAGTGGGTCAAGTCAGGATTTTTTTATTTTTCAGTTATATGTCAGAAAAAAAAATCATACAGCATACACTGTAGGAATAATCTTCTGTTCCATTTGTGCTTGAGAATTCCAGTTATGGATATGTTAAAGTACATGGTGGATTACCTTTATCTAAAATCTCTGGTTATGCATTGCACAGAGGCTGATGATACCCATGGTTGTGTATAACTAGACACAACCATATTGTTTTTCTTAGAGACCAACTACAGGAGAATAAAATGATATACCAGGAATGAGAAATTTCTCCCCTGAACAGTCATAATAGTGACATGATATGTCGATAAGTATCCATGTTTAAAAATAATTGCACCATGATGGGATTAAACTGAGTTGTTCGGTCAGGGCACAATCTAGCACCCATCCGCAGCTTGGGTTTGTCCAGACGTAGGCAAACTAATTTGGGAGAGTCAGCCCAGTCGCACTGGATGGAGAGGAGGTGAGCGTGTCCATCACCCAGTGTCAGCGGGCGCAGTAATGTTTGTGGATGTGTCCCTGTCTCACTGCGACAGCTTGCTGAAGTGCGGCCATCTCCCGTGACATTAGTGACATTACAGGTTTGGCAGTTCGGACCCCCCAAGCCATTCTGGAGTGAGCATTTATGCTTCTCCTTCACAAATAGGTCTTAAATGACCAGATTCACTCTACATGTCACAATCTAAAACAAGCTGCAGAAAATGTTTGTGAAATAAAACTAAATAAGACTATAAAATAAAAAATATATTAGTAGCTGTGCTCTACACATAAATATATACAACACACATGATATTGTTCAATGTCTTTTTTTTTTTTATTCCATTTGCAAGATTATTATATTTATTTTAACTGTTTGTAAAATAGCAAAATTATAAATTTTTGTAAACTCTGGGTTTAATTTCTTTTATTAAAAAAAAAGATAATTCTTTTTATTTATTAGTTTTCTTTTCCACCACCATCTGTGCACCTTAGTTGCATTTTTATATTTGCAAGAACTGTTATTAAATGTAGCAAAAAAAGGAAAAATCTGAGTCCTCAATGGGAAAATGTGTTCTAATAGACAGAATTTTTCATTTATGTATTACTGTCGTGTATTATTGAAGCAGGTAAAGTATCGCCCTCTAAAAAATATGTGGCTAGTGTTTACTAGTATACTAGTATACAACTACTACTACTACTACTACACCTACTAACTAACTAATAATAATAATAATAATAAGATAATAAATGTATCTGCTGTCACTATCATTTTACGTATTTTTCTTGCCTTTATATTTTTTCAGTTAACTCTTTCATATCAATTGCATTCCACATAAATCACATATAATCTCAACATATTTTCATACATCAGTTTGTGGCACCACATTATGTGCTTTGTCAACACTGAAAGAAAACACCTGATGGTCTTTAACAGCAGCAAAGAAAAAAGCCCCACAAGTCTGAACTGCGTAAGAGAAAAGACTCGTGCCAACCATAAGCTATTGTAGTGGGTGTTCATTAATGAAGAACGCTGACAGGCAATCAGACTTTATCCCTGGTAATAGCAGATGTGTGAGAGATGGAGCTGCAGTTGGCTCACACACATCCTTGTCTACGAGAGAGAGTCGGCTCGACCTGAATAATGCACGCAGCATGTGTTTCCGAGGCAAAGATGAAGGGCCCGATCGATACTCAGGCATTTACTTCAATCAGTATTGATCAGCCTGTTTCTGCTTCCCTGTTTCTTTTTTGTTTTGTTGTTTTTTTTTTTGCCGATGCTTTCTGCAGTGTTTGGAAAGAGTAGCCTATGAGGAATAATCAGGCGGCCTAAAAGATCACACACACACAGTTCTTACTAAGCTTCATGTGAAGAATGGAACTGATTTGGGCGGACCAAGGGAGTAGGAAATGCTCAGTCCGCCAGCGGCAGCCAAACATGCTAAATCTGGAAGCATGACATGCTCATTAGCAAAGATGGCAGCGGTGTAATGCTAAGTCAGAGATTACGAGGTGCAGTACGTTTGGCTGTATCCTGGAATGAGCGGGGTAATCTGTTGAACAGGGCAATTTGCAGGGCTGTAACTGTTTGGGGGAACTGTTGGATTCGCTCCTCTTGCAGCCGCATTTATTAACAGCTCCGCTCTCCGTTCGGTCTCTGAGCCGACTGCTCACAGCAGGAGGCTCCTCGGACGCCTTCGTAATGATTTCTCAGAAGCCTTCATTATCAAATCAGCGTGGTGGATGTCAAAACAAAGGGGCCCGGGCCTCGAAGGCGTTTGCAGCACCCGCCGCGATCCCCGCTGCTGTTACACAGGGGGGCCCGGCCCTCGGGGCCTACTGCGGGGGGAAACCACTGGGTTCGACAGTGCGCATATTATGTGCGTACCCTATCAACACTGACACGCTGTACGGTGAGGAGTTCACGTCAAATGGTTAACAGAAATCCGTTGTCGATAACAAGAGTTATAGTTGTTATGAAGCACCATGACAACAACTTGGTGATTGTCCTGAGAGCGAACGCAACGGGGGTGAAAAATGCCCGCAGGTGTTGCGACTTCTTGGCCTTTGAAGTGAAGCTCGCCCCCTTCAGGTCGGTGATGACATTATTATGAGCATATCCCCCATTATCTCTTACAAAACTCGTCCCTTTAGATCAGTGTTTCCAAATCTGATCCTTGGGGACCTACAGACTGTCCATATTTTTGCTCCCTACCGGGAGCTGGAAGAGAGCGGAAATGTGGACCGGCTGTGGATTTCCATGGGCTGGATTGGGAAACACTGCTTTGGATGACGCAATAAGAAGAGCACAAGGTCAGTGTAAATGAAGTGTGTGTGTGTGTGTGTGTGTGTATGTGTGTGTGTCCCTGCTCAAAATGAATATTTGCCATCTCCCCGCTGCTGTCAGTATGCTACTAATGATTAACGGCTTCAGAAAACAGCTCTTTAAAGTCATGTGTCTGTCTCAGCCTTTGGTGCCCTCCTGTCCCTTTAATCAACGGGGTGGGCAGACCATGCAGAGAGACTTTAACATGTTTTCCACCTCCCTGCCATGTGCGATTTGACCAGTTCTGGCAACCCTTCTTGAAGCATATTAAATAAGCCCATCTCAAATATTTTACAGGAAAATTTATAAATGACACATTTCAAATATGAAGGACATGAAAGTGTAATAGTTTTTCCCTAATTTATCGGCAGCAAGGTACAGTAGCATATGTCTGAAAACTAGTAATGTACATCTGTGATGCGTATTTAGCAGAATCCTGCATATGAAAATGAATATTTAAAAACTGAGGTCGTCTGTTGAAATCATCCTTAATAGAGTTCTGTGTAAAAGGTACAGTAATATTTTCAAGTTTAATTTGAACCATCAGAATGAAACGGCTGACACCCCGAAATAAAAGTTCAGCCTCATTTAAGAGTTTATGCTTTTTCTATTAATTCAGCGGTGCTGATGTATTCCTGATGTTCTCCTGATGTATTCCTGATGTTCTCCTGATGTTCTTCCTTACGCAGAGGCTCGGGAGACATCTGTGGACATTGCACCTCCAGGGCTGGCAGATTTGTGGATTTTTTTTACGTTCTCCCCCATTTCTGTGGGCCCCCTGCTGAATAAAGTCCCAAAATGAGGCACACTGGCATCTCTAACTTGCCCATAGTGTGCGATTGTGTGGCCTGGCTTGTAGCCCATAGTATCTGCTGCCTCCCTTTTCCTGTGACTGCTGCACCCAGATGAGAACCTACAGTATAGACTTTGAGGTGGCAGCACCAGCTAAGCAGAAACCCCATGTACTATAAATTATACATCATAGCTTAGCTGTTGGTAGATTGATTTTTATCACAGCAGGCGAGGGAACCCTAAAGGCAGTCTACGAAATTCGACCCCATCCAGGCAGGCTGATAGCCGAAATGTTTCACTCAGCTTTTCATTGGCGCCATGCGTCTTGCATCGGCAACGGAGCCTCGACTATGAGGATAACCATCATGCATGTATCACGAGCCCCTAAACGGTACAGAATCAGGTTCCGTTAGGGGGAAGCGTTGCAATCCCAGCAATCGTGCAAGGGCTGCTATAAGGTGACAGCATTTCCTGACGGGCCCCCCCCCCCCCGCTTACATCACTCATGGATGCGATCACATCTACAGTTCTGCGCTGAAACGTTCCCATAAATGAATTTGCATCTTTCAAACTTGGCAGGACAGTTCACACAATACTTTACTTACAGTTACATCATCACCTTCTCTTGTTCTCTGTTTTTTTTTTTTTTTTTTTAAAATTACTAAGTTCCTAACCTGAGGGAGGGAGAGCTTATTTAATTAAATGTACATTTTAATGATATTGGCGACATCGCTATTTAATTACCATGACTAGGAAGCTTCCTTCTGCCGCCAATTTAAAGATCCACAAAATTTGCAGTCCTTTCAGACATATTTATGACATAATATGAACAAATAAGCCAGAAGGAGCGGCCTCTGAATTAGTTTGTTGTACAGGAAGTTTCTTTTTTTCATCGCCCCCAAACTGAATGATAAGAAAGTTACACATCATTGTAGATTTCAATAGATATAGCAGCTTCAGAGAAAAACATTGAGTTGAGTCACCTAATGTCATAAAGCTGGCACTTGGACATTTGTGGTTTGACATGGATCCTTCCAGAAGTTATGGAGGAACTTATCGGGAAACGTTTTACACTCATACTGATGCAATGGTTCCGGAAAATGTGAATTATGAAATGACAGTTATCAACATTACCAGGTCTGAAGCTGTTCGGGTACTGATGTGACAGCATTTGTGGGATTTTGTGGGTTCTGAGGTGATAGTTAGGTGACTTGACCTCACGGGTTTTGAAGAGAAGGTTCTAGAAATAATTCCGAAACAACCCTTTTATGCATAAGATCATATGTACACCCAGTTCAGTTATTGAAAATGTGAAAACAACAAGTTAATTCTAAATGAACCAAAGTTTTTCAGTTTTTTTGTATATCACTGGCAGCTTTCTATTTGGACCTTGTTTACAAAATTCAAACAATTAGTGAAGATATTTGTGCGCTATCTGCAGCCTGCAGCAATGTATTTTAATCGTGACTACTGGTGTACTCCCTGACTGAGAATCCAGGCGAGCGCTTGTGCGTGAGTCAGTAGATCTGTTGGAGTCACTCAGGCAAGGTGGATTTGCATACTTCTGCTCTTAAGTTATTACTGTAGGCCTCGATACGTTCACATTTCCCGTGACAATTTCAAGGTCCAGTGCACATCTGAGCCCAACAATATGTGCCCGTCACTGTAGTGTGATGCATTTTGGGATACTGTTCCTCCAAAACAATGAAAAACATAGTCACCCATTTGTGCGTTGTGCAAAAGGATTCTTGAAAATGGAAAAATGGAGAAATAGAGCCTATTTTGATGTGCTGTATTTGTTTTTTGCATTTAATGGTATCGATAGCTTGAAGGGAATGAACCAGGATGTTTCATATTCTGTGTGGTTTCCTTACAATTGGTATAATCTTTATGATTTCCAACAGTGCTGCCCATAACGACACAGTTATTTCAACTCCAGCAAGGTATTGGCTGTAGAGATTCTCCTACTGCAGGCAGGATTGGTCAGCACCCAATAAACATTAGGGAGGTTTTCAGCAAAAGGCATGTTTACGTTGTCAAGAAACCTTGCAGCACTCAGAAGCACAGAAATCAATTAAGCAAAGAATTCTTAATTTCAAGAACAGAAAAGGAGAAAATACAAATAAGAAGAACATTTATTGTAGATAGCAGAACAGCTTTGTAAATACAGGTGAGATTTATGGTTCTGTAGTAGATTATACCTGTGTGTTTCATGAATAAATTAAATACTTCACGGAAACAACAAAGTAAGGAACAGTAGATTTCTAAAATGTAAAAATGTATCCTTTAAATCTAATCTAATGAAAAAGGCGAGTCTGGTATAACTAGGACTTCCCCTGACACATGGCAATAATTCACCCTGAGGCATTAACAAAACTAACTGGTAAGTACAAGAATGCGAGTGTAAATTCTACAGTGTCAAATTACATTTTAAATCATGTCTGTTCTGATGTGCCGTTAAAACCTTAAATTGGTTATGTAATGCAATCACAGTGCCATAGCCAGGGTAAGTGGGAAACTGTGCATTTAAGTAACACAGTAGAAAGCAAAAAATGAGAAAACTAATAAATGAGGCTGAGTGCTCCCTGGGTGGGTACCCCCATATTGCAGGGCACCTACATACACATACAGGGCAATTTTGAGTCACATTTAGATGTATGTTTGTGGACTGAAGGATGAAATCCACCCAAATACAGGGGAAAACAAGCAATCCCTGCACACAGAGCAAGAGGCAGATTCAAACGTCCAATTCTGAGCTGGCCTGCAGTGTATACGGGGGGCGGAGCCACAGGGGCGCTGGCCCCAGCTAATTGGTCCCCAAAGTGCCCTTTCTCCTGTCACTCTCTGATTAAAATATATATCATTGGTTGGCCCAGCTGTATGAATTATGGCCCCTCTTGTGCCACCCCACCTTAAAGAAATCGTAGAATCACCTCTAGTACTGCCTTACTCTAGCTAGCAATTATATAAAAAAGAAACTCTTAGAAAACTATAGTGTAGCAAGGTGATATGAGGCTCAGAAGAATTCAGAGATTCCAGCTACCACATAAGGAAGCAAGCGAGCACAACAAAAGTGGTTAGAGTAGCGTGACGAGTGTCCTCTGCAGCACGCACAAGGATAACGGTGACGTCTCTTTCCAGAATAGCCACATAAGAATTAGCAGTCACAGCCGGCTCAAACACAACTCATTAAGTTCTCAATACCACCGTTTCCACTCACTTAAGAGTGCATATCTGGGCCCGCAAAGGCACAGACGATTTGTGCTTTGCAGCAGCAACCCGGGCGTCTCGCGAAGCCACGGCGACCGCAAGTGTGTCCCTCCGTAGCATCCTTAATGATGGAAAAATCTATTTCAGTCACACCCGCGAAAGCTGCTCTAATTCAGGAGTAACTTTAATGACAGCCTTCGGTACAACAGTTTTGAATTGTTATGAAAATGTACACGGACGTGTGTGGGAGAGGAATGGCACTAGTCTTTGGGAGATTTGTTAGTCAATTAAAAAATGTATAGGAGGAATATACCAACAAAGAACATTGTCTGGGAAGTTGCCTGTTTCATACAAAAATAAATGAAATAGGCATGAATTCAGCCTCACACATCTGAGGCTGGGAGTTAAAATCCTGCCCCACCTTGCGTGAGTTTGCATGTTCTCCATATGTTACACGGGTTTCCTCTAGGTATCCCAGTTTCCTTCTGCCACCCAAAGACATTAAATTAACCTGGCGACCCTAAATTGCCCATAGTGAGTGATCGTGTGTCAGTATGGCCAATGAGGGACAGGCTAACTCATCTGGGGGCCCTAGGCTGACATCAGCATAGACACTCAGGTGATGGCGATTTAACTAACCGTTCCATCTTTCCTGAGATGGGGAGTGACCCTGATGTTTTCTGAGGCCCTGGGCTATACCCTAGCATAGCCCATGCATTAATCACTCTGTGGGTCACTAACAGGGCTGGCAGAGGCCAGGTTTTACACCATCCTTGTTCTTCCTAGATCGGTGAGAGCCCCCCCTATGACCCTATACAGAAAAAGGGGTTGGAATATTGGGGGGGGGGGGGCTGAGGTTTGCTGGGGCCCTGGGCAATAGCCTAGGATAGTCTATGTCAGGGGTCTCCAACTCCGGTCCTGGAGAGCTACCGTTCAGTAGGTTTTCTATCATACCCGGCTTTGGATGAGCCACATCTGTTCTCAGGTAAATACCAGGAACAGGTGTGGCTCATCAGAAGCCAAGTGGGATAGAAAACCTACTGGAGAGTAGATCTCCAGGACTGGAGTTGGAGACCCCTAGTCTATGCATTAATCCAGCCCTGGATCAGTACCAGACTGGCATAGACTCCAGGTTTTACCCCAACCTTGTTCTTCTTAGGATAGGCTCCAGCCCCCCCAGTGACCTTGTGCTGAAATATGGATGGATGGATGGATGGATGGATGGATGGATAAATGGATGGATGGATGGACGGACTTAATTTTTCCTGTATTTTCTCCTATACAGTACCTACAGCAAGTTGTCGACTGAACCCACTAAGGTTCACACCCTTTCCTATGTCTGTACCAAGCTTTCCTCCTGAGTCCTAGCAGCCCTTGGTCCTGGCGTTATAATTGCAAACGTCCAGTGAGCAAATGCCATGTGAGCAGGACTGCTGCTCCAGTTAACAGCCAGCAACATCCTGAGGGCATCGACTGGGCTGCTCCCTGCTATCTGTCACCGCCGGCTCCCAGCGCTGCTGTCCGGCCCGGGTCTACGCCGCCGCCGTGGCGCTCATTCATTTTCGGGTGGCCTTTCCCATGGAAAGCCTGATCGCAGGCTGACAGAGTACCTGCCCCAGGTAAATGCTGCACGGTGGTTATACATCGTGTCTCATACCCGCGAGGGACCGGCGAGGCGGCACGGCCGACTGAACCCAAAATGTGCTGCCAAGAAGGATCCTCTTCTGTCCTTTTAAGCTGCAGTGTAAGTGAGCCCATGGCGCCATCTTGAATTATTATTCCCCTACAAAAATAGATGCTGCTTCCAAACATCACATCAAATCAAAGACAGCAGTTAGTTTAAATGGAAAAGTGTAAGTGGAAAAGCACAATGCTCAGTCTCAGGTATAACTTGTGATGTTTGAAGCTAAAGAACCTATGAAGATTCATTATATAATACATATATATGGTCCCTCCACACCAGAAGTACAGGTAGTTTGGCAAACCATTTTAGGAAGCATGACACATATGGAAAGGTTATGCCCTGGTTTGGTTTGTTCCAGGATATTGGAGACCAGGTCACACATCTGAACCCTAATGCTGATTGAGAATTCACTATTTCGCTTATTCCAGTTCCTGCATGCCTTTGAATCAAGGGACAAAAGCTGTATCTGGAGGAAAGGCAGGCATATCCAGACAAACCGGACAGCAGAACCAGACACGGACTCACAGTCCTGAAGGTGGCTTGTGATGATGCTGTATTTTTATCAATCGATTAAAGTCAACAAAGGGGCTTCCAGAAATTCTCTGCTACTGGATGGCCTGTTATTATAGTACGCTGTGCAGTATCACTAGCAAAAAAAAACATCCGCAATTCAAACGCACTGTGAAGGAAACCTTTAAGCTGCCCGCTCACATGACAAAAACAAAATGGTATTAAGAATTCAAAAACAGGGAACGACAGTCAATCATTCTGTGGTATTTATACATAACAGCATTCACTCAGCCGCACGATCATTGGCAGTTCTCCTATTCTCTAAATTTATTTTTTTGATGTGACAACTCTTTAGATCATGCTTTTTGTTTAACAAAAAATGTACTAATTAACAACTTTAATCTATTTGCAATTTGAAGAGCCAAATTATCATCCCAAGTTAATTAAGCTATTATTCATCTTCTGGAAATGTTAGGTAGTTTTTTCAAAGGGGTAAATAATTCATGTCTTTTCAGAGCAAATTGCCTTATGTACTGCATCTGTGTGCTTTGGGTTAATTTGCATTCTGATGCGAAGATATGTAATCGCATTTGACAAAGGACTTTTTTTCCTGACAGCGAACCATGTCAAAAGTAAATTGTTTGGAGAAGAATTAATTCATCTCAAAGGCAACATTACAAGGAACAATGGCTTTTCTGTGAGCAAGGATTAGGAATGTCATCAGAATTCTGATCAGTTCTCCTAGAGACACAAGTGCATCATTTGGGTAGTTTTACAATAAGGTCTCAACTGGTTTATCATGCAAAAAGCCAAGCATATTATGTGACAGAACCTTCGAAATGTACAAGCTGGCTGAACAACATCACATAAGAACAGGCCAGAAAAATTAACAAGATTCTATGTCAAAAGCAGCATCAGGTGATAACAGGTGATTACAGGTCATACTGAGTTCACCATTCTATGGACTTTCACAGAACTCTATCGCCTGGATACACACACACACACACACACACACGCACACACACATCGGGTAAACATATCTTTATGGGGAACGATCATTCATCTCTATGGGAAAAATGCTAATGCTAACTATGACAACCTTAAGCCCTACCCAGCCCTAATCATAAGCCTAATCAAAATACAAGACTTTTGGCTATTAAATTGGAAACTGGTCCACACAAGGGAAAAAAATGGGTATTCATCATATTGTGAGGACATTGTGTCCCCATAAAGTAAGGTATACCCACTCATACACACATACAGTATACACACACACATATAATTTTTTATTTACAGGCATTTTTTCTTATATACAATTTTATTCTATATATCATTTTTATTATATATATTGTATATATTTTTTTATATAATTGATAATGGCATCATAAATCAAGTAATCATTTTCTTATCATAAAACTATTGTGCTGTAGCCCTGGCATTTTCACAGAATAATTATGATAAACGAAACTTCAAGAGCTAAGTAAACATGAGTGAGGTCCAAAAAAAATTAAATAAATGGAAAAAACCTGCTGGAATCTTAAATTCCCCCTGTAATCTGTTAATTACTGGCAGGAGAAGGTAGCCTAATGCCTTTGTACATAAATTCTTCATGTACAAACTATCCTCTTTGGTGTGGAATCTTGCCATAAGTTAAACCTCTAGCCTCTTGCAGTTAGTAGTTAAGAAATTACACTTCCCGAAAGACCTCTCATCCCTGGGGAGTCACTTTCAGCGTGCACACAACCTAAATTACCTCAGTATCCATCTTTATAAATAGTCACAGCTTTAGATAAAAGCATCTATTAAACAAATTAAATACAGTGTAGTATTTAGCTTGCAGGGCAGTGAGTATCATGGTGGTTGAACGTATGGTGTGATGAGTAAAGATGGTGCTATTTCTGCCTACTTGTGGGGAAACTCTAACTTTAAGCATAAATTGCTGCATTATAAAACCCTGCAGTAGAATTATAAGCTATTTAAGTCACTTGGGATAAAGTAATAAAATAGACATATGTCAGTTTTTGCAAAGAAAAAAAAAATCCTAATGCTTCCGATGTTTTGTAATCGTCTAACGCTTGGCGCCATTTGTTGCGACATGTGCATTCCCAATGATGTCGCATTTGCAGAACTTTCTTTTAAGCCACGAACCTGGCAATGCTATAAGTTTCACCTTTTCTCAGATCGGGCCTTGACGGCATCCCAAAACTCATCTCAGCATCTCAATCCCATCGCATTGATCTTCAGGGAACCCCACCCTCAGCAGGAATCTAATTTTCGCTGAAGAAGAACCGGTGAGTAGAAGATCGCATCAGGTATTTTAATTCCTTTAACTCCAGTCCCATTGTAGGACTCGAAAGAACATGCATCAGAGCAGCTGCATTGTAATCTTATCAGAGAAACGGAGTGATGCTTCACAAATGGAGACTATGATTAGTCACTGCAGAATTTGCTGTGCTCTGAGATCAAAACTGTTAGCAACATATACATTGCTTCTTCTGACACTGAAGATTTGACTCCATTGTTAAGTTCTCCTCCAAAGACTGATACATTATTCTTGTTGATTTAAGCTTCAAATCAGTCCATTTTCACATTGTTACACATACATATGGACAAGATATCAACACTAAGACAACACCTAAGATGCTAATATGGCCATACAACAACCTGTATCCTTTATCGTTCACTTAAGCCCTGTACACATTGTCTGATGAAGCCACCTGTTGCAAAAACCATGGAAATATAATTTGTCTTATTTTCACACTCGATTGCCACTAACCATAGCCGTACAGCTGTCCATCGGTGTCTCTGAGAGGTGGCCATCTTCATTGAAGACACTCTGCCTAATTCAATCCTCTCTTGTTTACGTACGACTCCTATAATTTCTTGCTCTTGCTTTCTTTTTTTTTCCTGTGATAACAGTATGTATTTAGTCATACCTTCAATCATTTTACTCTAATCTCCAAGAATCGTAGTTCACCAGGCCCGATTTACATATTTCTTGACATTTTTCGGAACAGTACAACAGTTGCTGAAAAATCCTGTCCTGTGACTTAAGGCTTCCCTCAAACCAGGGATGTAGCTAGAAATTCTGGGCCCCTTGACAAAATGTCACATTGGGCCCCCTGCCCAGTTTTACATATGATTTTACATATCCAAGGGCCTCTTAAAATGCTGGGCCCCTCCCTCACCCCTGCCACCAATCACAACTTCTGTACAGCTAGTTCCACTTCAATCCCTTCACTGATCATACCAAACAATATATCAATCGTTCTCCTCCTGCCCCTTTTTTTATCCTCACCTCAGGCCTCAGCAATCACCACCAGTCACCGGGCACCCCCTCTGCGCATCCGTCTTTCCAAATCCATTTTCTTAGCTCTCTTTTCTTCTGTTGCATCGCAACTGTCCTCTTTTCACCCGGTGAAAGACTGAGCGCCCTTCATCACCTTCAAAACAGTCTCCTGCCTTCTCTCCCTCAGCCCCTGGATCAGCTCTGAGTAGATGGCAGGAATTTCTAAAAGAGTTTCGCCTTCCCGTCTGCCTTCCTCCCCGGCCCATTGACACTGACCTCTGCTCACTCATCCGGCGCTATAAACCCACCACAGCGGCAGGGTCTCCTTCCATCTAATCTCCTCCAGGACATGACATTCTCAACCCATCTCTCACTTTCTCTCGCCTTGAGTTTTCCTCATTTGTAGGTCAAAAAAAAAAGTATTTTTTAATTAATGGTAGTTGGAAGCATAGTGGTTAGGAAAACCAAGTTGTAAGCTAAAGGCTCTTGGCTCCCAAGAGGGGGTTTCCGAGTAATGTTGAGTATCTCCTCTAGTACCGTATGTTGGTATGGGTAATGTGGTCAACTATATACTACATACTCCTGATTTGCATGGAATTTGTGTGAATAATATCCTTAAGGAATGTGATAAGGGAATGTTGGGTAGGACCCTACTTTTCATTGAGAAAGGAGTTTGATCCTCACAGCAGGAGATATATGTCAGTTGGTCTTCCCCAGAGTGTCCACCAAAATGAAATATCCTTTCATGACACAGAGAACTTAGGAACCTGCTAAGTGACCCAGATTTGGTGTAGGTACATATTTTCAGAAGGCCTTCCTGCTCTAAAAAAGAACTGAATGTTCAAATCATCCCTATGAAGCTGATTCTTTAATGCATCTGACATTACTGTGCCTGTTCTGAAGTGGTGTCCTAACGAAGCGTTTGTGAGCTAGAAATTAATGTTTACACTCCGCCACTGCTCCCGTGGAATTATCCTTCAAGGTTAACAAGATTACGCCATCAGCAGCTACCTGTCTAACCATCACATTTCCCCTCCAGTTATTTGGAATGAGGAGAAACCAGCTGTCAGCTTTACGTAAATATTTATTTTTGTTTATTCCCTATTTGGCCTGATATACGTGTCCCACTTTTAAATTTCCCGGTCTGAGGTCAAGACACATTGTTTTTTCTTTCATTTCTTTTTGTTTTTATTTTCAGTCCAAAATCATCGCGAGCAAACAAATTAGGTGCAAGTTCTCAATTGTTTCTGTTTTTTAATCTGTCGTGTGTCATGCTTTTTAGGGAAGGTTTTATATCTAAACTACAGTAATGAATACCCAAGAGACTACCATAACCTGACCTCGAAAATTCAAAGGCATCCATCTAAATATACAGAATATTCTGGCGTTTGAACCCTTGCTCAGGCGTCATCTTTATCAAGCTACCCAAACTAATGCGAGTCGCCTCTTCCAGTGCTTAATGCTACGTGAAGGTTGCACCGTCATTAATTATTCATGTTATAATCATGGTAAAGTTACATTACTGCCTGCTGTACGTACAACAGCAGTGCTAAAAATAATATTCGGAAGTCTGCTAAGGTGCTAAAACGTCTAAGAAGCATCAGCCATCTTGTCATAAGACGTCACTGTCAAAGGGCTGCAAATTCATAACTTCATACGTCTTCCGCATTATAAGAGCCTGCAGGATAATAACATGGATCTACCGTTGTTTCCCAAGAATGGGAGAAGGGGCCCCGTTTTGGTACAGTTAGGGAATGTAAACAACGCAAAGGGTCAGTTGTGCCACAGGCTGTGACTCTACAGCGGCCTTGGGGTTTTAGCGTGATGCACGACAGTATCGTTGAAGTAACGAGTACAGAAGGGCAAATAAAAAGCATCAATGTCACACTTCAGAGGGGAAGGAAGATTTCAAAAGCACGTGTCTCTTCCCTGACAGTCTATAATATCCATTTTAATAGAAAAGAAAAGATAAAAGATAGCTTTTTAGTCAAGCTCAGGGAGCTCTGACATAGCAGAAGATGCTTTCTGTTTTGCATCTGTCTTTATTCTGTAAAATCTACCCATAAAAAAGCATTTTAATGAAAACTGTATTCAAATAATGCATGCTTTACCACACAGAACTAAACCTAGAGAATCTTGTCCTTCAGACTTAGAAGCCAATCGAACCTCTAATTAACCTTTTGTTCTGCGGTGTAGAGATTCTTGGAACTGTGCTTGAATACAGTGAAGCGGAAAGGGAAGAGTGCTTTAAAAATCACATTATGCATATTCATTTCTTTTGCAACTTTTTCCACACGCTGTTCATGCTAGGTCCCTCCTTTGGACGTGCTGGTAATGGTGGGCATCTAGCAGGGCATAGCCAGGGCATAGCCAGGCCTTGCAGAACGAGCAGCCAGGACCAAGGCAGACGAGGGACAAAGCAGCAGTCAGGAAAGTCAGAAGATCAGCATTTTTGGCTCAGCGACGTACAGCGAGGAAGATGCCAGCTTCATCTGTCGTCTTATCTTTCACTCAACTCATCACTTCCTATCGCTGTGTACTCCATCCATACTGTAGACCATACTGCAAAACACACATTTGAATTCATATCTTTGTGGGGACCATACATT
Organism: Hippopotamyrus pictus; assembly: GCA_026781145.1. NCBI lineage: Eukaryota > Metazoa > Chordata > Actinopteri > Osteoglossiformes > Mormyridae > Hippopotamyrus > Hippopotamyrus pictus. The sequence continues at coordinate 4,864,898 of JAODLC010000123.1, read as the reverse complement.
AATTTCTATGGAGATAACCATAATCCCAGCATGACGACCATAACCCCTACCCAGCCCTAACCTCAACCATAACTAACCAAACAAAATACGAGACTTTTGGAATTTCTAGCTTTTTGATTGCATTCACATATTCTTATAAAATTGCAGTTTATATCGTGGGGACATGAAAAATATCCCCACACACTAAAAAGTAACAGATTTTAACACATTGTGGGGACATTTGGTTCCCACATACACACACAAACCCATACACACACGTTACATAATAATGTTGGAGCAGTAAAGGAGACGATGGATAGGGCTTTGCGCCCAGCGCAGACATGCTAACCGCTTCTCACATCTGGCAGCAGATGTCTGCTTCACGTAGGGGTTGGTGAGTATAAAGACCTGCTGTTCACGGGTGCAGGGGGGTCTTCTGTCCCATGAGTCCTTTGAGGCAGAGCTGCCTGGAACCTGTTCTTTATTTTCTGGATCAGTCATCCAATCTTATGTTTGAGCTTCACCTTCTGCCCCTTAACCTGGCCTTTCCGCAGTGACACCCCTGCTGGTTTAGCCGAAACGTGTTGTGAACAAACCCCAAGCATCCATACGTCATCAAGTCACAATTTTCCACCCACCCGAGACACACAAACACACACAGCATATATATTTGTATATCTCCTGTTTGATAATTGCCTGTCAGCAGCATTTGAATGGATGCGGTCCGATCTGATCAACAGCCATCCCAAATCATTTGTATTCCCCGACGGTGCCCTCGAGTTCCCATGAATGATTCTGCTAAGAACAGGTTACTGTCGACAGAGGGTGAACGAAGCAGCACGATTCACCTTAGCGTTGCTAACTAATTGTTTGATGCTGCAAATTGATTGCTCAAACATCATGCCCTGAGATAATTGATTATAAACATATTTCTTCCTCGTCTGATTCATCAGAAACTATTTTGTATTGCGTGGAAGTACACTTTATCAAAAAAAAGAAAATTGCAGTATTTATGAATTTGTTTTAACTTCATCAAATAAATAAAGCTTTCAACAAATAAAACAAATTAATCTTAATCAAATCAATTCCTGAAGTGAATGGAAAAGCAGCGCTGTCGCGCGAATGTGATCTTCTACAGATAGGAAACATTCAAATAATTGTCTTATAAAATATATATATACTGTAGGTACCTGCTTATGTGGTATGTGGGTGTTGGGTTTAGAGGGACCATGCAGCTGATCTTGCCTGCAATGGAGGAGTTTTAAATGGGAGCAAAAACTCGCGAAATCTTCACTGAGGCGTGAATCAGCTCCAGTGCTTGTTTTTCCTTAATTGCTTCTCTCTTTTCAGATAAGCACAGTCCGGATGACATCTTGATGGACCAGAAGTAAGGCTAAAACAGGGCTTTTGTCTCCGGCGAACGTGGTTGGCTAATTTGTTGCACATGCTTATCAAAAAGTCCTAGTGTTACAGAAGTGACAGGCTACTGTGTGAATGTATAATATGCGCCAGAAAAAGGTCTCGAATGAGCAGAAGTGCTGGGTCACAGAGCACATCATCCGAGGGACGTCGCAGCGACTATATCGTTTTCCTCGGTGACTTGACTTTGTGCCCTCCTGTTACCTACAGTACGACAACGTGTGGCAAGTTGGCAAGCGATTTGTGATGAATGGAATGTAGGAAGAGCTAGAGACAGGGATCACTGTCAAACAAACTATGTGGAAAACGGCGGCCCAATCTGAACGCGAAGCTCCACACAATCAGCACTCGTGAGCCCAGCTGATGAGCCCTATTGTCTTTGCCTTACACTTTCCGTCAGCTTCCTTCTAATCGTCCTTATTTTAAACGCAGCTGGTCCCCTTTTGTAAACCTCACACTTGTTAGCAAGAGGATAGTCAGCTGTGTCGGATCTGAGTGAGTGACTGACAGCGTTTGGCAGCAGAGGAACAAACAACGCATCCAAGTTTTGCGCAGGAAATGTGCTTGACGTGATCCTGCGCCCAGAGCACCAGCTAAAATGCGAACAAATGTTTTATTTGTAATCAGAAAGCTGTGGAAACACTGCACTCAAAGCCTGTTCACAGATATGTCAGGGCTTATGTCAAAGTGCCATTTTCTCAGCCTAAAATATGCAAAATGCTATTGCAACATCAGATCACAAAGTAACACGCCCACGATTTAACGTGATTAGCGGATTACGTACTGAATCTACAGCAAAACACCATAATCGAATTATCAAAGATGATGGGTGATAAGCCGTGGGATTGCATCTCAGAGTTCGATGTTGCCGCGGTGCCTTTGGAACCCACGCCTGATTGCCGCTCCAGCTTTGACAGGTGGCCCCACATGGGCCACAGCACCACAGACAGCGGCCACCTGTCAAAACCTCAGCACTTGCGTCTCGGGCAGCCAGTCGTCACACGGCGGCAGAGCTCCGCCCCTAAAGCCGCTCCGCTAGAGACGGCTGATCGCGGCAGCTGTGACCGGCCTCCCGCCATCCGTGCTTCCTTTATAACCACGCCCTCGGCTGTGGCAAGGTGCTAAACCAGATTCTACTGCCTGAATCACTGGCCATGGTGATTGACAGTGAAGCTTTTGGCACTGTGGATGATCTCCTGTTGCTTGTACCCCTTTTTTGGATGAAATTGCTCTTTTTCATCTCTCTCTCTCACACCTCCATGTTCTGGCACCGACTGTAGATGCCGACAGCCCTCTCCAGCCACGCCAGGACTCCTGCACCTTCTCCTCGGAGTCTACCCCCATCCTGATTCACCCTCCTTCTCCAGCACTTGCTTCCTACTCCTTCGCTCTGGTTGTACAAAATAAAACTTTCACAATGTTATGAATCCACCATGTCCCTATGTGCTTTCATGCCAATACCCTGTTACAACACACATACAAACAGTCCCCAAAGCACAGTTCATGCACTGGTCTCTAATGACATGTTCTGAAGTTATTTTTCTTTTAGCTATTCATTTAATCCACTTTCTGATAGATGCGTTTCCTGCCACTAATTCACATTACATAATGGGTAAATGCCTTCATTATCCAGTTATGAGGACTTTAAATACAGAAACAATCTTCTGATGTCCAATACATGTACTGAACAGCATCAACTTCTTCAATGGGCTATGGTTAGAATTATCCTAAATACAGTACAGGGTTAAGGGGGACCTGGAGTCTTATTCATTATGGACATTTTGGACAGGATGGCAACCCATCACTGGACACCAACTCAGACACAATCAGGAGGGAAATTTGGAGATACCTGTCCAGAGATCGGTCCCGATCCAGCCAATTCATTAAGCAGACAGCTAACTGACAGGTTTGTCCCTTTTCACTGAAGTGAGAACTGAGGCTTATGCTGTATGATACTCTGCCTCGAGCGAGGAATTTATCTACTAATGACAGGGATGTACCGGTCACAAGGCTACTGGGGTATCGCTACACACCGCACTGATGTCAGCACAATTTCACCTCAGCTCTTCATCCTCAGTGGGATGTAAGCTGGGCTCTGGGCCAAAAAATCCGTACTTGGGTAGGGAAAATACACCTAGAAGATCACAGTCATATCTGAAAGGAGAAAAAAAAAAAACACTTAGCAAAGACAGATCAAAATCCAGGTCCAGAGATTACAAATCCAGGCTAGGTTTTTCGTTTCAACCAACCAGTTGGGTACACTGCGACTATGACTCTTTATGCTCAGCTGGTTGGTTGAAACTAAATCTTGGCCTGAACTTTCCACCTCTGATCAAAGTAATTGAATCAGTCCATCTTGTTATGATACGTGAATACCTGGTACAGTACAATGGCATGACTGTGTGCAATTGGTATCACCTGCTGACTTTGTGAAGGACAACAGATTCATCTCGTTCATCTACAGATTCACACACGCCTGACCCCCAGATTGTCAGGGTAAGCGGTAAGGGAGCTGACCTTGGCCCCACCTGGAAAGTGAACATTTAATTCGTTTTTTATACTCTGTGACATTGCCGTCCGTTGGCCACGGCTCGTCTTTCAGCGGCGGCGTGTCACATCCTGACGTTCCGGAGCCTGCTGTCCCAGGACCTTCCACCCTGTCAAACGGTAATATGACAAATGGCACTCCACGCTAACTTTAGCCTCTGGCCTACGGTTAGCGGTGCACTAAATATGCCTTATTTGCCGTGACAGACAGGGGCGTGAAAACGTTATATGATGCATTCGAAACCGGCACTGTTATAAAACGTGACCTTTGGCGGAATAGTTTACCACACAGGAAAAAAATGACATACGATTGTAATTATTAACTTTTGAATCGTATAGCTCATATACTGTATGTCTTATTTCTGCCTTTTTCAATTTCGTTGTCAAGTGACAATGACAATAAAGATTTATCTTTCTTATCTTGTGTTAGAGTAGCTCAATATGCATTACTGTGGCCAGAAGGGCCATGGGTTCGATTTCCACCCCCATCTGTGTATGGAGTATGCTCCCCTCCGTGACTGTGTGGGTTCTCTCCAGTTTGGCAGTGTAGGTGACTCGCTGTGTCTAAATATCCTGTAGTGTGTGAGAGTGTGCCCTGTTCTTCCAGGAATTGGCACAAGGCCCATCTAGACCTGTACTGCAGTGGTGCTTATGCAAAGTGCATGGATGGACGGATAAATACGACATCACCACTTGTTACTATTTCAGTTTTTAATTTCCTAAGATTCAGTAACCAGGAAGCTCCATGTGCTTTAAAGCGTGTGATGCACTGGAGGCCAGTGCAGAATCTGACAGATTTATTTGGATATTTAAAAGTCATAATCAATGCATTTCACCAAGAAGTTGTCAAGTTTCTGAAATGGCTGCAACAGCCAGCGGTTAAGCCTGATGAAAGAAGAAAATAACATCCATGGCCAGCCTTTCCGAATACAGGCAGAAGTGTTTTCTGTATTGGTAATATTTGGAGTATGTTTTCTCAGCTGAAGAACAGCAAGGCCATAATGCATCAAAGGAAATTTTGTGTTTCATGGCTATAGTCTTTTAATCTAACATTAATAGGGCAATATATTATCTTTCTGCCCAGCTAAATTGTGTTCCTTTGTGGGGTTCTGTAACTGCTTTAATGAAATGTCAAATGTTTATACCTCCAGACAATTCTTTTAGGTTTGTTCCAAATATTTGTTCCCTCACATACAGAGTAATGTGAAAATGAAGTAGAAATTTATTCCTGAGGCATAAATCATAGAAAAATTCTAAATTAAACAGCGAATTAAGCGCTAAAGTAGGTAAACGAAATGACGGAATGGCATGGTATGAAAACATGAAGCGGTAAGAAAGTGACAGAGATTAATATTTTATTAGCAAAATAAAAAGAATTTTCATATAAACATTTCATTTTTGGAATGCATGGTACATTGCGTGTGCATCTGTGTGTGTGTGTGTGTGTGTGTGTGTGTGTGTGTGTGTGTGTGTGGTAGGGGGGCATCCTGTCCAGGTTGCATACTGCATTGTGCTTTGATGACCACACCCCTGATTGAGGAAGAGGATGCTGGTGCACGTTCAATCTGAAAATGGTGTGTAGCATTTTGTTACAGTTTCCAGGTAGAATGACGTGTTTCCTTGAGACTGTGTGAGACAGCTTTTCAGGTGCATTTTCTCTCATTTGGGGGGTCTGTCACTATTAAACTATTAAATTATGAAGGCAGTGCGAACAATGCATCCTAGCCATAGTTGCAATGCTTGCATAACACAACAGAGTGTTTACAGTAATGCACGACTGTTTCTGTTCAAATACATGCAACATTTTGCAATGTTTTGTCAGGGCTGAATGTAGGCCTGTTAAAACCTGAGTGTCCTTTGGGATGTTCCTTCTCAGCGGATGGACGGGAGCAGGAACGAGAGTAAAACAACACAACAGCCTCCTGTAATGGAGATACAGCCATTATATTGCAGATGCCCAAACAGTAATGGACGCTTCCCACTGCAGAATTAGCACTCCCGCAAAATAGATTTGGATTTAAGTACATTACATATGGCTTATCTCAACATGTAGGGTGGCCAACCATGTGAAGAACATTTTCATCTTCAACATCATGAACTGTTTTACATCTTGAATGCAATAGTGTTAATTGTCTTTGGTGTATAAATTAGAATTTGATGTTTGTTGTTGCAAGATAATTGATTTATCTCTTATAATGGGGGGGTCATTGAGTCAATCAACAGATGTTATAAGTGTACATGGTTGAAATGCAGCATGGAGGCTTGTTTGAAGCCATTTTTGTTCATTTGTGATATATGTTTCATATGTGAATATAATATAAAAACACTTTTTAGTTTTGTTTGTTTATTTAGTATATGTTTTGGTTTGGGGGCGGCACGGTGGTGCAGTGGTTAGCACTGTTGCCTCACACCTCTGGGACCTGGGTTCGAGTCTCCGCCTGGG
>JAODLC010000123.1:4843289-4858418 GCA_026781145.1 Hippopotamyrus pictus | reverse complement strand
GTTCCCTGCCTCGTGCCCGTTGCTTCCGGGATAGGCTCCGGACCCCCCGCAACCCAGTAGGATAAGCGGCTTGGAAACTGGATGGATGGATGGATGTTTTGGTTTGGTCTGCACTGCCATTTTAACTGTCACTTGGGAAAAATAATAAACACCAGGCATCACAGTCTTCTTGTGAATCTCAGTTTTCACAGAGCCACTAGGCTGTCTGTCAGCGTCTTCCCAACAATCAAGGATTTCACTGTCATTGTACAGGTGTGCAGGTTACATTAGTGCACGGAACGTGCGTAGCTGTTCCCCGCTTCTGTGTGCACACAGAAAATACTCCTACATAAAGGGATGTAACAAAATGCCACATGAATATAACAGCTACACAAAAACACAGCGGCTACAATGAGTACAACAATTGCATTCAAGAAGTGAGGAAGGCAGGAGTCGGGATATTGGGAGGATTCCAAAACACATGGGCTAGTAAGCGGCATTTAAATCAGAAGATGGTATTATATGCAAAGCAGTGAGGAAAAGGGAGAGGTGGAACAAACACAGATCGATACGGCTCATCTAGGTCACCTGATTATTCATGCTGGGATCCATTCAAAGCACAACAAAGCATGCGAGAACTCCACAAAATCTGTCCTTCTGGAAAAACAAGTAAGACAAAAGCATGTTTTGACAAAGTGCAGTTTTTCTTCTTTAATCACATTTTACAGTTTAGAAGCTTTCCTCAAAGTCAAAGCCTAAATTTAAATTAAGTTATGATTGCATAACAAGCAATAATTAAAGCATTATACAAACATAGAGAACAGTGATATAAGATGATCCACAATGATCCCAGGCATTCAAAGTCACTAGCTGGAGGTGGATTTGTATCTGAGGCCTTCCGTTCCCGTAACAAAATCTGGATATTGGGGAAAGCATTCACAGAAATTTGTCACAGAAAGATATTGCTGATCAAACAAAACATAATATATCAGATGCCAAATATGCAGTTTTTTTTTCCCCAACGTGATTGCTGGTTACCTAGCAATCCACTAGAGGTAGAGCAATTTGTTTATTCAAACATGAGCAGTAATAGGGAATCCTGTCTTTCAGAACTTGATGGTTAAAGACTCACATCCTAAATATGTCTAGCTCAGATCCCACAAGGTTTCTGCTGTTGTACCTTTGATTAAAGTGCTTGTACTTAATGTTACAATTAAACAATTTTATAAAAGGGTTGTTATGGCGACAGATCCAATACCTGCGTCATTCTTTAAACGGTGCGAGCAAGCAAAAAATGGAAAAGCCGTAAAATTCAACAAAACTTTTTATCTATAAACGTAGATAAAATCCAGTTGACAATATTTCCTAAACAAAAAAACAAAAGGATTCACTGGCTTTATTTGCACGGTCAAGAAACTGTTTTGCTCCGTAATCAAATTCTTTCCCTTCCTTTCTCTCCTTAAAAAACAAATCAATACTGCACATGACTACGTACAAAAAAGGGCCATACCAAAATTATCAATATAGGGGTCTTAATATAAACATAAATGTTAACTAAACCACTATAACAAAATCTAAGAAATACATATTCACCCTTAAATATACAAAATAAAATAAATATCAAATTTTTAGTCATTACATGCAATGAAAATCAATTATCAGCTATGACTCTAACTGGGGTGAGAGCTTTAGATCAAACTAGGGATGCATTGATATCATTGCTTGCTTTCTACTACTCACAATTACAGATAAAATATAACAACATACAGACATTCCACTAAACAGTGAGTGTTAAAACTTGTCACTAAGGATGATGCAAAATTACTTTTTTTGTGACACAGTTCATTTGATTTAGTTCACCTAAAATATTGGTTCTGATTCCTTCACCAGCTCATTCTGTTTGCATGAAATAGACCTGAAACTCTTGAGTTCTAATATGTCAAAAATAGTCTATTATTTAAGCTAAATAGAGCTAAGGAGTAAGCAAAAAAACATCAATAAGTCATGTGAGAAAAATGATATTTGCTACTGACTTATAGTCTTGCCAATATTGTACTTTAGGTACTCATATTTGTAAAAAAAAACGCAAACCTACCTGCTCATCATATTGCTAGCTAATGACGCCAAACGCTAAGGAAACTTGGTTTAAATTGTTTTAAATCACAAAAATGTCGCATCTTTAAACTCCAATTGCAGTATACGGAAAGTTGCTGTACATGAAGGCTATACACCACCCCAGTAGATGGTGTAACCGATTCATTCACTCCATCCGGGCCCCTCTCACTCAGAATGAGAACAGTGACTGAGAGACTCTCTCCTTCTCCACTCTCTCACCGACTCAGTCACCCATTCCGGTCACTCATTCAGTCATGACCCAGAAGCAGCCTATCAGAGTCTCTCCTTGACCCACTCACTTACTGAAGTCATCGAGAGAGGCAGTCTCTCATTCACAGTTCTCATTCGATCTCTAGAGACGTATACAGTACGTTCAGCCCCAGGTTTAGTTTCCAGCCAATCATATGCTTGCTTACAGTATGCCCTTACTTGCCTCACTGGCTCTCACTGGTCACAGAACAGGAGGATATCAGTACTCGTGTCATATTTTTAAAAACGGGAAGAACAAATCTGTGTAGGGAAGTGAATATAGATATATAATTCCTGTACGAGACTCGTTCCCCGCAAACAAATCGTTTAACTTTTACAACATTACTTGCCACACAGGGGGTGGGATGGGGGTTGATAATAGCAGGTGCTAATCAGCAAAACGGTGGATAGGCTGGTTCATAACGAAAAGCTCTAAAGCAGTGGTTCATGAACTTTTTATACTGCATACAACCTCAGAAAGTATTACACTCTCCAAGTACCACCATTACGGCATTGCGGCTGATCGATATTACATCCATGCTGGTATTTGCTAGATGCTTGGTTGTTCTGCATTGTTGCTGCTGCTGGCGATTTCGTCATACTCTTTCTTATGTTTAGTTTTTATATGCTCAATTAGATAATTAGATATGATACTAATGTTATATGAACCTGATTTCATACTTTGAACGTTCGTTCACATTGCAGTCTGCTATGGTTCAGATTTCATTGTTAACTTTTTAGTATTTCCACACCACAGATATTGTTGATACGTCATTACGTCGTTATCAGTTTATGCATCAACACATTGTCATGAGGATGGATATGAAGATATGAGCAAGTTATCAGACCAGCATCCCTAGATAAAACTATTGATCGAGCAACTTGACAGTAAGCTATTTAGCTAAAAACTAATACTGTCCACGTAAAACTCAAAAACCTATTTTATATATAATTGTAGTTCATGTAGTTTATTATTTTTACTACTTCATGCAAGTTTCTTTCACTTTTAATTAGATTTTAAACTATTGTTTAAATTGTGGTTCTAAACTGACCTGTATTTTATCCTGTTCAGATAAAGCAATTTAAATTACCTCTGGGTTATACAAATAAATTTGCCTTGCCTTGCCTTACTGTCAAACAAAGCATTTTTAAACACTTTAGAATTTTAATATACAACGACCATGCTTTAAAAAACATTTGATCTTCTGAAATTCATTAAGTTTTTTTTTTTTTAACCTGAAGGTTGTCATCATAGGTTGTCATTACAAAGATGCAAATTTTTGCTTTGAAATCAAAAATATGATGGGATTGTCACAAAAGCGTTTGATGAAGGGAGGATCCTTGGTGAATTCCAGAATCAAATGATTAAAAAGCTGCTGCATCTTTCAAATTAAAAGTCCTGCACTTCCCTAATTGTAACTCTAATTGTGGCCCCTGTTATTCTGCATTTTTCTATGTGTTATTACATATTTATATCCTTATTGCACTTTCAGAGTTTCCATCCATTTTCAGTGATGAAGGATCTCTTTAGGGTTGCATGCATCCAAAACCTTATTCGGGATGAATATGAGGGCAGCCTGTCCCGGTCTGTTACTCTCAAATTCATCCACGCAGTCACACACTAATGGTAATTTACGGTCATCAGTCTCGCTAAAGCGAACGCTTTTAGGCCGTGGGAGGGGTAGCTGGCGTTCACCCGGACAAATGAGACCGTGTGATCTGGCACCGGCGGAAGGGCTATCTGCCGGGCGTCCGGCCATCGTCTCCCAGAGTTTCCCCCTGAATTCATTTTCTTGGACTTGACTCATTTGCATATTCATGCGGCCGTGTAATCTGCCAAGTCACTGCATTCCCCCCAACCCCCCATAAATCTCAGGGTTACCTGGACGAGGGTGTCCACACTTACAGTATCATGACCTCTCACACACATCCTCTTCACAGGATTGCCTGTGTCGTAAAGACGGTGCATTTTATTGTATTTCATTTTTGATGCAAGGTAAGAGTGTTGTATCAAAATAGAGTCAATTAAAGTTAGCTACTATTAGCATAAAAGCTAATTCCCAAGATGCCACAGGGCTGCTGGCTCCGACAGGAACCCGTGACCCTGGACCCCTTGGGTCCGCGTCATGTCTCACCTCAAGGGGAACTGTCAAGCTCGCTGCGACGCGACTGGACTCACAAATTCCCTCTGTCATAGCGATCAGACCCATCACAGATCACACTGAGAAGAAAGTGGCTCACAAGGCCAGTCTCACAGACCTTCTGATTGTAAATCCTATCCCTCCCTCCTTCTCCTCTCCTCTCCTCTCCTCTCCTCTTACCTTTATCCTAGACGCACGTCCCACAAAGTCCATTCAGAATGCACAGGTGTGAGAAACACTATTTGATATGACTGCAAAAGGTGTACATACTTGTGTTAGGTGTCATTAGAAGATGCTCCACACAGTTAGTATGAAGGTCTCATTAAATGAATCTGCAGAGTTAGATGATTTTCATTTTGGATGGCTCACCCTCTTTGGTGTACAAATAAAGTGAACTCCCCCCCATCAATTTTCCAACTTGATATCTGGCTGTTGAATTTTACTTGATCTACTGTATGATGTTTCTGCCTGACAAATAAATCCTTTTTATTATTTTTTATTTAACTGAAATCCCTGGGAAGTTAACTGCTTAATCACATCTTAATCACACTTGGGTCGGTTAAACTGGAGGTGAGTGGCTACTTAATAGTAAACAGTGATAAACTTCCTTGCAGCTTTTGAGTTTTGAGTTACTGATCTATGTCAGTCCGTGAGCTAATCTGATAACGCATGCTGGGAATTACCTTACAGTCTGTGAGTTGAATTGATCGTACATACTGAACTATGTCAGTCCTTGTGTGTTGACCAAACACTCGGACATTTTACCAGTTTAGCAGCCCTACAGTAACTGAACTGAGATCAAAATGGATTGATTATCCCCAAGAATACTGATCACTCTGCAGATGCTCTCATTACCTTCTCCCACCATCTAATCCAAATACCTCCCACACTCCCCAACCTCTATCTCTAGCCCCTATCCAACACATACATACACACACCAGAGGCTTGGGCGGAATCAAATTTTTCATACTGTGATACTGTTCATGCATTGTACAGTGTACCGTATTTTTGAAAAACAATGCTATTCCAGTATATCAGTGGGTAGGTCCCCCACGATTAAATTCTCCCAATGAAAACACCTGAAAATATTACTGTAATACCACCCAAGTCTGCCCTAAACACTTTGCTCACCTCACCAGAAAATATCTTTATTAAAAGCCCAAATTTGTGTGACTTGATTCAATATAACCAGGCTCACTCGATCTGCACCTGTGTCTCTTCTTTCCCGTGACACGACTAAATTCACGAAGTTCCTCATGACAAGTTTTGCGACTGGCTATTAAAGTGCTACCAACAAGATTTACTGAGCGGGGGGGGGGGGCACAATGCATTTTGCCCACCAGCTAACGGACTGCTACCGAAAACATTTACCTGGGGGGAAGGAGACGAAACATTTTACGAACCAGCTAACGGGCTGCTAACGATAAGATTTGCTGAGCGGGGGAGGGGGGCAGGACTTCTCAACGAAAAATTTCACCCACCGGGTTGCAGAGTGTTACCAATAAAGGAAGCTAGACTGAGGCAAAAAAAAATATGAACTTCCATCCATCTTCTGTGCCCAGTAGTTCTGTCCCAGAAGCTCTGGGAGCAAAGCCAGGCATAGTTCAGAGAACACATTCACAGATACGAGCAATTTGGCAACCCCAATTCACCTTAGCATGTTACGAGCAAACGGGAAAACCTGGAGGACATCCTGCAATGACGTAATGAGAAAATGCAAACTCTACACACACAGAGCCAGGATAGGGACTCAAAAGCAGATCACAAAGGTGTGAGGCAACAGTGCAAAGCACCAAGCCACCATACTGCAATAAAATTATGATATATTTTTTTAGTATATTCAAGAAAAAAAATGTTAAAGTATTTGATTGAATCTGTTGGATTTATTTCAGAAGTAAAAAAATCCATGTGTTTGTTTGGTCAAGAGATATGGATCTTTTAGTAGGTGATTGTTAAGTTTATGCTTCATAGCAGATGCTTCCTGAGAAGAAGACATTGAAAACAGGGCATCCGAATGCAGAGCAGTTGTAGATCAGAATCTCAGGGCAGGAGCCATAGCCAAGAAAACAAGCAGAGGTTCAAAAGCTAAAGGGTATGTTGAAATGACGAGTGGGGGCATCAGCTTGCGGGTTTCTCACGTGGCCGGTACGTACTGTAATGGTGAACCAAAATCTCACAAAAAAATGGCCCACTGAGGTTTAGGTGGATTCAGACATTTAGCGTTGCATATATGTTCCAAATTTTTATGATGAAGTACCGGAAAGGGGTATTTGGATCCCAGCCAATGTCTGCATTCTTCTAGGGCTAATTTGATGGCCAGGAGTTTGCAATTTCTCATGTCATACTTTCATTACATGTCTGTCCTTTTATGGGAGCAAAAATCACATGGGTATAATGTGGGGCACATGCCAATGCATTGTGAAAGTAAAACACCTTCTCCTATATCAGGCCCATGAACCTCCACCATGAATGGGAGATCTGTGGTGGGTTGCTGATGGATGGGAGCCTGAAGGGACAGCTACAAAAAAGCTAATCGAGTTTGGTCGCTACAAGTTATGAGATTCTGAGGAGTCCGTGTCAGAGCCCTAAGTAGTGCGGCAACTGTGCTAAAATTACAAATAAATGAAATAAGCAAATCCTAGGAAAATTGTACCTCCTTCTTTGAGTGTGGACAGGGCCACTCTGATACTGCCAGAATCTTTCCAGAGTCCATTTGTATGGTGCTGGGGATGAGGATGTAGCCTAAAAAGGACAGACGTCGGACATTGTACTCACATATCTCGGCCATGACTTAGAGAGATTGATCTCAACGTCTCTGGGGAACCGGTCACGCATGGTAGATATGTTCCATTAACAACCGAGACTGTATTAACAGGTCGTCGATGTAGACAATGAGGATTCTGTTGATCATGTCCTGCAAAATAGGATTGGAACACGGCGGGCGAATTAGCCAAACCATAAGGCAAAACTTGATATCCACAATGTCCATGGGCAGTTGGATTGACATGAACATGGTTGTGACTGAGGAGAAGGGGGTGGACAGGAGCCATGCCTTATGAAAACAAAGAGACCTACTTATAGTTTCAAGAAAAACATAAGAAATGTAGCTATTCATAAAAGGGTGCCGGATATAAAAGGAATTCTGCCAATAAGCACTGATGTCAAATATAAATAATTGAAACAAAACAGTGGAATAGTATGTAAACAACACAAACTCCAAGATAACATATAATACTTGCAAAATTAAAATGGGGATGCACTACATTTAGGAACACTTTTTCACAAAATAGTTTTTCTTAACCTATTAAAATTAGATTATGGTTCCAGACACTGACAAATGGGTAACAATGTAATAACATGATAAAATCTTTAAGTGGAAAAAGGGAAACCAAAAATGCAATTCTGATCTGAGCGTGTAGCTGACTAAAATGTCTTTAACATACACAAGTAAAAATCTAATTTCACAGCATAATGTAAAGAGTTATTTTAGGCAGTCCTTCACAGTGCCGTGACATTGAGTGTGATGTTATCAAACAATTCTGAAATGAGCGAACAAACTTATTACTTCATGTGTCAGTGGTTCAAAGCTAGCCATTGTCTACATGTCGTGGGTAAAATAACTAGTTTTAATTTAAAAATGGCTGGACTTAAACGGCAATAATCTCAAACATCCACTGTATTTAATTGATGCTACTGCTGACAATAAACTGCACAAAAAGAAATTATACCACACAAAAAGCATTAAGGCCTTTACAAAGATGTATTCTTGCTATAGGACATGGTTTTCATTTAAAATCTCTCCCTACATTACTTAATATGTATACTTCATATAAAACATCAACACATATGAAAGACATTTGCATATATATCGAACCTCACTTCAAACATTAACAAATCACCTGTCTGTCCGTCCATCTGTCCGTTCATTCATTCATCTTCTACACTGCTTGCCCTATACAGTGTTGTGGGGGTCCGGAACCAATCATGGAAACAAAGGGGTGCAAGGCAGGGAATAACCCAGGATGGGGCGACAACCCATCACAGTTATCAAATTTTATTACTCTATATTAAACCCATCAATGAATATGCATATATTAAAGCAATTGGAGTGAATCTTGGCCAGGGAGTATAATTTATGTCTCAAAATTTAAGGCATGTTCTATATAGTGTCCATTGTATCGTATGATTATTTGTGAGCTATAGCCTAATGTAAATCTGCTGAGCTGTGTTTTTGCTGTCTCTTAGCAACCGTGACACCACATTTTTGGTCCCTGCCAGCTAAAGCCCTCCCTTAACTTTGAACATGTATGAATCAGCAGAAAACCCAGCCCTACTGTCATTAAGCAATTATCTTTATCATAACTGATAAAATCAAATACCCTGAGAAATAGCCCGTCGCCCTCTGACTGTGGGAGAGCACAATTACCATGATATAACAATGATTAATCCAGTCACTTTTTTTCGCTTATGACACAGAGTTATGGAAGTTTTAGGCTATACATCTTTACACTTATAGGTATATTGGGCACACATTTCCTGAGCGTGCGCCACATGTAATCTGTCCATACAGTAATCCATCTTTCATAAAACTTACACAGTACAGAGTTGCAATCATAGCACTTTAATAAAGAAAATTAAAGGGAATTTAAATCAGGTTACAGAGAACTCCATATCCAGTCAATGTTCGCTATTTCATAAACAAACAAAAAAACTCCTTCTTATGTTTTAAGGCTCTGTGTGCAAAATAAATAATAAAGCGACAACAACCCTGTTGCCCTTGAGACATAAAAATTAATTTTGTTTCACTCCCTGTCTCTGAACAATAACCTGACAGAGTTTATAGTCTAGGAGATTAGATAATTATGGAAGATTTATGCGCCAAGCTATCTGAGTGACTCATAAAGATAATTGTTAAAAGTAATTTGAGAAGCGTCGTTCACTAAATATTTCAGGCAATGACTGAGGTATAGCATGTTAAACAATTAAAATGCTGATTAAAAGAAATACAAGTATATGGATTTTGATATCATAAGTTAATATTTATACCTATAGAATATTTTTGTACTATCAAACGTCTTTAATTAATAGTTTTTCCCACACTTACCAATTTTAACACATAGGGTAAAAATCTCATTATATGCATTACTATTATTTAATAACCTAGGCAAAGCTTAGCTTACCTATCATACAATTCTAACCATATGCACTTTCACAAAGCAATTCCGTTAAGTAGGCTTTCTCAAGGGTATACGCATTAGCTTCCCTTTTGGGATTTAACCTACTTGGTCATAAGTCTAGCAAAGGAGAGACATTAAACGAAGGCTTTCTTATTTGCAAAGAAAAAAGCTCCCTTGGTAATGGCAAAAGGCGATTCGAACATAGAAAAGGATTCTGACATGTAATTTTTCTAAATATGCCGACTTCACCTACATTAATGTACTTGGAGGAACCTCGGTCATATTCATTATACAGCTGCATTGGAACACCAGATTTGTGGAATAAAGAGCTTGATTGAGTAATTAATTCCTTGAATCAGGCAAGCTAGGGGTGGAACATTACAAACATGGGGAGCAGCCGAAGGTCTCTAGAGAGAGGTTTAGAAATGGCTGTGTTAGACAAATGATGGTTTGAAGGTTTTATAACTGGCAAGGAGCAGTACATAAGTGTCAGCTTTCAGAAACCAGAAATAAGTCTTATATTTACCATTTTATGGCCTGTGCCTCAAAATCCACCTGCCTGGGTATACGCTGAGATAGCTTAATATCATAATTCCTGAGCCAGAATTGTTTTTCTTAATTTCACGATACAACGAGTGTGTATAGTGATAGTATTGTTCAATAAATGCTGGTAAAGACAAATGTCACTGTCATATGATCCATTGTGCAGTGCTTTGGTTGGCTCTACTAGATGTTCTTATGTATTTTATTGTTTTGAACTTAAGTGCAGTAGTCAGAATACTAGCATATCTGTGTGGATTGTATGCTGCACCTGAGTCTGTCTTGAGTTTGTCTCATTTTTCATGCAAGGTTTTTTGCAGTGTTTTCACTACTCTGGTTAGTAACACTTGGTCAGTAATACTGGTCAGTAACACTTGACTAGTAACACTTGTAACACTGGTCAGTAACACTTGTAACACTTGGCCAGTAACACTGGTCAGTAACACTTGTAACACTTGGCCAGTAACACTGGTCATTAACACTTCTACCTATGTTGGCTTCCTGACAGCAGTATGCTGGTGATGTATTATCTGCCACACTTGCATCACTTTGGACAAAAGTATCTTACTGCTTTAAAAATAAAATGCTCACTGGAGATGAACAGTCCCATAGTAAAAGTTAAAATGACTGACTGATAATGATACTGGTACTGGTGAAAAATAACAAAGAGGAGTGTAAATTCTGTGTGCAAAATCCAAAAGCAGTTGGAAAGAAAAACTACATTCTAGTTAATCATTTGCTGATAGTTCACGACAATCCTAAAAAGACAGCAAGCTATAAATTACTCTAGATAAATGTTTGGTCACAATATAGCCATCTCTACAATAAATCTAAAACTCCTTACTTCCCTTAAAGCTGATGCTTTTATTCAAAATAACAGTCATACCAATTCATACATCTGGGATTTAGCCAAGTTTTATATTTAATATGAAGATACCACAAGTTTACGCTTTTCACCACACGAAAGTTGCAAATCTGCAGAAATACTGGGTGTAAACCTGGGAATTCCTCCAAGCACGTGACAGCACACTGCATTCTAATAATTTGCTGTTGTGTTTGTACATGGTATTACCAGTACTATATAATTAATATGGAGATGGACAGAGGCTTCACAGCTTCCTCACTGCCAACACTGACACTGTATCCATTGCTAACAGGAGAGACGATGCCTAAGCCAGATTCCTTCACTTTGTGTAGAACCAACATCAGTCCATCCAAAGTCAGATGCGTCTCAGGGGACTGCTGGTAATGTTGATGCAACACTGCAAGTCCTATACAGAAGGAGTTTTTTTTACACTTGCAATGAAAATTGCATCTCCATCCATGGCTGGGTTGATATTTCAAGGTAACAACCATTAAGTTGACTGAGCCCTTCATGATTACAAGACAAGGTGCGTTACGCAATTTTTCAACATGAATATCCTCACTTTTCTGGTTGGGCACTGGAGAATAGCAATGGTTTGCTCATTCCAAATCAGCATAAACAACACGTAGGATAATGGATACCATGAAAGGTTGTGTTGGTGCATTCTAGACCACTTGGCATCTAGGGAAATTCTAGAACATTCCAATGCTACAACATCCCCAGCCGAGGGCTTTCACTATCACTATTCCCAAGGATCTCCTATCCTAGTCCAAGTCTCAAACACTCAGCTGCATAGCTCTAAAGAAATCACCACAGGTATTGATCTACTCCAAACATATGGACTCTCCTCTTCTGGCTGAGAATCCTAAGGACATTAAAATAGTCATCCTTTGATAATTATGTCATATATTTTTGGCATCGCTGGTTCTGGGCAGTGATCTTGTTTTGCTCAGAAGCAGTGCATTATTTAAAAGAAGTTGTTTGAACAGCATGTCATGTAACACTTCCAGCTGGATCACAGATTCCTCCATAAACAACAGCAGCAGTAGTTGAGGAAACTCACTTAAAGTTTCCCCTTGAACTCCTAGGAAATGTGGCCACCTTTGTAGGGGTGGGGGGGTGCAGTTATCAAAGTGACACATGGACAGAAGATTGCAGCTAACTGTTGGTGAT
Organism: Hippopotamyrus pictus; assembly: GCA_026781145.1. NCBI lineage: Eukaryota > Metazoa > Chordata > Actinopteri > Osteoglossiformes > Mormyridae > Hippopotamyrus > Hippopotamyrus pictus. The sequence goes on along the minus strand of JAODLC010000123.1, from coordinate 4,846,179 downwards.
CAGTCACTACATCTCTTTTTTAGGAATATTAGTCCACAGTTCTTCAATCTGGAAAGCGGTTTCTATACTTTGTCCAGATGGTCGTCATCATCTCTGCTTGTCACAATGAGATCATCTAGGTAGCACTGGGTACTTGGTATTCCCTGCAACACCTGCTCTGTCTCTCCCTGCCAGATTGCTGGTGGCTGAAGACATGCCGTAGAGAAGACAGTTATACTGCAAAAAGCCTTTAAAAGTGTTGGTAGTTTTAAAAAAAAAAATTCCTTGATTGTTATTCAATTTCTATTTTCAGGTAAGGTCAAACTCATTTAACGTCGTCAAGGCACTTCCGACGGATGCAAAAACATCATCAACGTTGGGCAAACGAGTGCAAAATGCGGGAATATGGGTTTTATGGATGCTGTAAAGGTTGCAGATGTGATCATTGCCGAAACTCACCTTTTAAAGTCAGGGACTGTGGATGTGGCTTCTCTCCCCCATTCCCTTTGGTATGGAATAGCTGTGCTTTACAAATCAGCCTCTTGTTTAAGGCAGGTGGCAAACTTTGTGGAATTCCATGCTCACCTTCTCCACTTCAATTTTGGCCTTTATGATCTTGAATTTCCCTCTGTACTTTTCATAAACCACCTGTGAGTCCCAGATTCCTCAGCACTGCTGCTATTCCTGACGAATTCACCGCCCTGACTGCCTGCCCATCGAGGGGAATTTTCCCAAACTCTAACAACCGCACAGTGTTGTTACTCTTATCCACCACTTAGTGTTTCATCCGTCGCATTGTGCTATTGTAAGTCATGTCCGTGCCCCACTTGCCACCTGGAGATATCTTTCCACCTATATGTGTTTAAGCAGCACTGTGGCCTCTTCTGACGCCAGTTTTGAGAGCAGTCTCTTGTAGTCTGCAGCCAGGATTACAGATAGGGCAGATCCTGTGTCTGCTTCCGTTTTCAATTTTCCTCCTGACACTTCTGGAGCAGAGCATATGAATCTCCTATCTGCTCCAGCGATGCTGTGCAATTCCAGGCATGACAGAACTTCCTTTGCCTAGCCTACGTTAGTGTCACCAGAGTCTTCTCCCGCTTACTCTGTCCAAGTTTATAACTTTGGTTCACTTTCTTTGCCGTGAGTGTATAATTTTTTTCTTTCTTTTGCTTGTCCTCTCGGCAAGGCCACAATTTTGATACTTCCTACGACCTCCTGTCTTTAAATCAGGAATCGCTGGCAGAATATGACAATTACCCATAGTGGAAACATAAAGGTCTGCATTTTTAGCTCACGTCTCACTTGCAGGACACTTAGTTGTGCCGTCTTGTAGATCTGATGCGTGCTTTTCTGCAGTTTCCATGGATATTGATGTTCAAGCCACAATCTGACGTTGTGTCTTTATGAGCGCAAATGCTTTTGCGTGCATTCATAATACATTTGGCGCACAAGCAAATATACTGTACCCCAGCGTCGCATATAAACCCCTGCCAAACTGGCGGTGCCCTCCACTTTTCACAGCAGTCTGATATGCTGTCACCGAATCTTTCCTCTCCTGCTGAGAGCTCTGGGCTCAAAGTGTACCCACCATCCAGGCAGCCCTTGTTTCCTCCATTGTCTGTGGCATCAGTGAGCACCCCAGGAGGCCATGTATCAGCGCGGCTTAATGAAAGTGAGACCTTTTCGACATCCTCGATATTTTTTGCTATGCAATAAAGCTTTTCCCATGCAGGTTGACCAGTCTTTATTTGTGCTGTTAAAAGCATTCGTGCATCTTACAGTTAGTTCCCCACATATTTTTTTTCCAGGCTTGTATTTTCTCTCACTCGTTAGCCAGCAATGCGTCATGGTGTGCCTTTCACTCACTCATTCACACACACACTCACTCAATCATTCACTCACTCAGTCATTCACTCACTCAGTCATTCACTCACTCACTCATTCACTCATTCATTCACTCACACACTCACTCAATCATTCACTCAATCATTCACTCACTCACTCACTCACATAGATCCTTCAGCCCGCAGGTTCTCGCTGCTCCTTACTGTACCTCCTGACCTTTCCTCTCCTCTCCTCTCCTCCCTAGCTGTCTTCTCAAACCAGGAAGACTTATAAGCAAGGGGTCACCACTTGTCACTACTTTGTCATGTTTTTAAACCACAGAAACCCAAGTACATTGAAAAACTGACTTCTTCCTTAATGCCATTGTCTTGTAATTAAGTACCAAATCAGTGTTCTGACTGCTAAACACAGTAAGACTCCATCTTAGCATAATTAAAATGTAGCCTAAGCCACAGTTCAGGCAGCACCCACCATAGGTCCAGCCTCATTATAAACTTGACTTTGGCAGCTGACCTGTCCGTATTGAGTGACCGGCTGTCTGGAATCGTACGAGGAGTCTTCTCTCTAACTCTCGCACTGTCGAAACGCAGGAATCCAGGAAATTCATCCTTCACTTTAATTGTTTTCGTCTAACGAGGCGTATTTGTCACCGAATGCGCGGAAGAATGATGGGTTTTTAACTTCCCCTGAAAGTCAGCATGGCATTTTCGCTGCACATGTCATCGAGTCTCGTTCTGCATTGTTCCTTCGCCGCGTCGCTCAATCAGTTTATCGCCTTCAGCCACGTGAAACCGGTGTGGAGCTGGGTAGCTTTCTGGATTTCTGTCCCTCCTTTCAAAGCAAGAGTCGTTACGGTGCCAATGGATAGCAGTGTGCTTTTATTTTTTACAGGAACAGGAAATGGCTGTAGCATGAAGGGACCTCAACCATTTCTGATTCTCTGCTGTTGCAGCTTTGCTCACTGAGTCCTATTCACAAGCAGTGCTGCAAACAGGAAATGGCTGTAGCATGAAGGGACCTCAACCATTTCTGATTCTCTGCTGTTGCAGCTTTGCTCACTGAGTCC
>JAODLC010000123.1:4817585-4838663 GCA_026781145.1 Hippopotamyrus pictus | reverse complement strand
GGCTCATCAGAAGCCAAGTGGGACAGAAAACCTACTGGATAGTAGCTCTCCAGGACCGGAGTTGGAGACCCCTGGTTCAGAGACATCATGCTTATAGGTTTGCATAATAAATGTTTGCAAGAACACTTGAAGGCTGTAAATGTACACGCACAACCCATCCAGGCTGCGCCCTGTCCTTCCTAGAACAGGCCCTAGGCTGACCATGACCCTGAACTGGATAAGCAGTTACGGAAGATGGATGGATATATTTATATACAGTATCTGTATCTCATAGTGTCGCCAGGGGCCCTAAAGCCTACATATATTCATATATAGGTATACAGAGACAGGTATCCTATTAGTGTATATAATTTATGCCAAGAATTGATGGTTTGAGGCGAAGTCGTGGTTGTGAAATGGTGAGGAACAATTATTTTGAGGGCGACAGATATGCCCCTATGTCAAGATTTAGTCCTTTTATTTAAGTGTAGGAAGAAGGGTTGTTGCATTCTCCTGGTAGATATAAAGAGCCTGTAACAGCGGGTCAGTATTAGAACACCACAGTGCTACTGTATGGCCATGCTGAGAAAGTATTGTAAAGTGTGGGATCTCAAAAAGACATTTCAGGTAAAATAATAACCCTAAAATTAAGTCATGATATCATATAGATATCAGTAACATTTGATCTGATATCACAGTTACAGGAAGTTCGTAGCTTTTTAAAAACGATAAAAACCCGTTAGCCATTTTGTTCCCATAGACGTCTGCTCCATCCTTTGCAGTCCTTGTGATTGGTATCTCTGTTCTGCTTTCTGTATCTTCTCTCCTTCCAGGCTTTGCCTCTCTATTCCCTGAATCATCACTTTCTGTCCAGAAGAAATATACTGTGATGCACAAAGAAATATACTGTGATGCACAAAGAAATATACTGTGATGCACAAAGAAATATACTGTGATGCACAAAGAAATATATTGGGAAAACTTCTGCGCAATGATAAAACTGTGATATAAATATCCTTGACCACAGATCACAAAGCTGGCTTGAGTCCCTCTTTGTTAAATACATTCAAGCCATAAGTAAAAAAATATAATTTTTAATGTATTGGATAAATATATTATAATTGATTGCTTGCACAAAAAAAAAACAGAATAACATTTATGAAAGAATTTTCCACCAGAGTAAAATATGTTAAACAGATAATTATTGTGGGCTGAGGTAAGATGCAGTATGTCAAAATTTACTAATTTATAACACATGAAAGGGTTATAGCTACATTTTATTATACCGTACTTAGTGGAATGTACACCCTGCAAGTGTTTTTTCATATATATTTACAGACCGTTGGTGTCTATATATTGTATATAGAATAGCAGGTTTTATGACATTGTGGGGACATTTAGGTCCCCACAATGTAATGTATATCTGATCCACACACACATACACACACACACATACAATATTACTATATGGAAAAATATACTAAGACACCTCGCCTTTACACATACAGCAACTTTTATGACATCCCATTCTGAATCAATAGGCATCAATATGGAGTCGGTCCCCCTTTGCAGCTGTAACAGCTGCCACTCTTCTGGGAAGGCTTTCCACAAGATTTTGGAGTGTGTCTGTGGGGAATTTTTATCCATTCATCCAGAAGAGCATTTCTGAAGTCAGACACTGATGTTGGACGTAAAGGCCTGGCTCACAATCTCCATTCTAGTTCATCCCAAAGGTGTCTGATGCAGTTGAGGTCAGGGCTCTGTGTGGGCCAGTCAAGTTCTTTCACACCAAGCTAAACCAACCATGTCTTTATGGACCTTGCTTTGTGCACTGGGGCACAGTCATGCTGGAACAGAAAAGGGCCTTCCCCAAACTGTTCCCACAAAGTTAGAAGCATAGAATTGTCCAAAATGTCATGCTATGCTGAAGCATTAAGAGTTCTCTTCACTGGAAGTAAGGGGCCTAGCACAACCCCTGAAAGACCCCCATACCATTATCCCACCTCCACCAAACTTTACAGATGGTACACTGCAGACTGGCAGGTAATGTTCTCCTGGCATCTGCCAAACCCAGACTCATCCATCAGAAGTGTGATTCATCACTGCACAGAACATGTTTCCACTGCTCCAGAGTCCAGTGGAACGGTGATGTGACGCTTGCATGCAGTTGCTTGGCCATGGGGTTAAAGCTAGAGGGAGTTTGGAACCCTGCAGTTATTGAGTCCACAGAGCGTTGGCGACTTTTACGCACTTCTTAGAAACAACTGAATTCAATGATTATGAGGTGTGTCCAAATACTTTTGTCCATATAGTGTGTATGTGTGTGTATAACTGAATTATATAAAATGTTATTATTCACATATTTTAGCTTTTTTTTTGCTTTTAATCTTACCTTTTTTCCTTATATTTTTCATTAAACAATGATATGATGTCATCCGTACAATGGTAATGGCTAACAGGAGTCAGTGTAGTACATCATTGGTCTCAATTAATCAAGGACACAGGTATAGCAAGCAGCCTCCTAATTTGAAAGTTTTGATTAATAGTTTAATTCTTCTAGCTAATGTTTCATCCCCATTAATAAAATGTGTTTATTATGCATGACGAGAGCCGGGTAACTGCAGCTCCCTGTCATACAGCTATTATTATGTTTTTTTGCTAAGTCAACACTTATTCAAAGTGACTTACGATTCTACTTTGTTTTACCAGAGCGATACAGATTAGACATCTCTCTTAAGGGAACAGCGGCTGGTTACGTTTGATATTTCGGTTAAAAGTGAGAGGGAACAGCCCACGCCCGCCCGCCCGCCCCCTTTCAGCAGCCTGCCAGGGGTCCACTCATCTCTGCCTCTGTTTCTCTGCTTCTCTGACGTTCTCCTCGTACGTCTGCCATTAGCAGCTAGCTGGTGCATTCACACAATGTCACTTTTCAGAGCATCGGATGTTGATGACTGTGCTTGATGCCATGGTCTAGGGGTCAGGGATAGTTATTTTCCTCATTTACAGGAAACATCATGAGTGAAAACTAATAATATTGAATGAGAAATTGAGTGAAAAGTAATAATGAGAAATAAATATACAGTATTTTGAAAAATATATAGTTACCAACAGGGGTGTTGCTAGAGACTTGGGGTTCAATGAAGGTATATCAGATTGGGCCCCCCAGTCCAGACCAATCCAGTTATTTTTCAAATTTTCTAGGCCACCGCTCACTCAGGAGCCCTCGGAATCGTCCTGACTTTCCAAGCCTTTGGTGACTAAGTTGAGGATTAACATCATAACAATAGATAAAGGATATTCATATTACAGTGTAATGAAACATAATACTTCATTTTAATTATTAATCAAATATAGCTACTTAATGGCAGAGCTGATGGCCAATTGATTTCTTCTATGTGATTTTTTAAACATTGTGCATAATAAATGTATTCAAGCGTTTTAGAGGTTAATCATTATTAGTTCATATACATGTAGGTGACATGGCTATTTTATGAGGTCCTTAGAGAGGTAATAATTTCATAATTGTAATGCATATTTAATATATTATAGCGAAGGATTTTCCTGCATGAAACCAGGCTAGCAGGAATAAACAAGGACATTCAAGTCCTAGGAACCTTTGGCAAGGTTCGCAACTTGAATTGTTTCTTCAAAAAGTTGATTTTTATAGAAGCATCAGCTAAACAAATCAAGTGTTTAAGTACTAGTCTACGTACTAATGTAGATTTGACATGCCTTATTTTCGTTTTCATCAAGTGATGTTTGTTTATGCAGCTGACAGGCAGCAACAGGCGTGAACATCCTTCAGTACAGTAACCTTGTCCGTTGCTATAAACAGCAGACCTGTACACTTACGTGCGGTAATTAGGAAAATATTTTAACGATGGCACGCACAGTGAGAATCAGACAGTGATGGCCACACATAAGTGACATCTATTGGGTTGCTGTACAGTTTTTTAAAATCAAACTCAATGGTGAAAGGAGAAAAAAAAGAGAGAAAGAGGTCATATCAGGCAGGTTATTTGTCCCTGTGCCATAGTCACACCCACACCAGGCCGTACTTCTGAAGGAAGCCCACTTATACACAGAATTACTGCTTTCAAAAATGTATATAAAAAGGCAAGGAAAACCTCCAGATGAGCTCCAAATGGTATAACTGCACAGAGCCACCAAATCCGTCCAGGGGGGCAGATTTCATGCAAATCGGCGGTCTTTTAATGTGGCAGATGCAAGCCAGGATTTTGCTTGTCCTACACTGAAGTCCTACGTCTAAAAACATAGACAGCATGCAAAAATAAGGCATTGGATCAATGCAAAAGAATCCAACACTTTCATTTACCACCCAGTAAGTAAATATGGTCATATTTAAGGTCATATTTCAATTAGGACACTATTCTCTATTTTGACAGTAGGGGGGGCGACACTAAAGAATCGAAGCGCAAATATAATTATAAAGAATCGTTTGGCATTTCCAATGGCATTCTTATACAGTACTATGTTCATATGTATAGCTGTATAATCATGGTAACTGGAGAGCATGGAGCACTATTGTCATAGCCCTTATTGGTGGACTTCACATATCTCACACTGACATCACTCAGCACTGTCATTTCTTTATAAAAGAGCACTCTAACACACCTGTCGGACTTCACAGCAGTGGCCAAACCGGGGGCGTTACCAGGATACAGGATGCCATCCCGGTGGGGGGGTCGTTGGGTATACTGAGTGGGCACCAATGTTCCGAACAGGGGGAGAGTGTGGCAACAGTAAAATTCTATTAAATAATTAATGATTCAGCTAATGGTTCAACTTAGTCTGTCTCTATTGACTGTGACGACTATCTGTTTGGTAGGGCACAGCCGCCGCCCCTGCCCGCCCACCCTTAGCCACGCCCACACTTAGCCACGCCCCCTGGGCTGGACATGTTAAGCAAGGGGCCTGCCTCATGATGACTGAAGCAGTCCTTCCAAAGACAATACAGCAGAGGTACTCTTATACAAGAAAACCACAAAAAGTCAAAAAGACATTAATGAAATCTGCAGTTATAATTTAATAGAAATGTTACCCATCTTCACAAATACCATTCCATAAACATTACTACATTAGAGTATTCTGAATCACCAGTACCATTCCATACACATTACAACATTAGAGTATTCTGAATCACCAGTACCATTCTATAAACATTAATACATTAGAGTATCCTGAATCACCTGTACCATTCCATAAACATTACTGAATTAGAGTATTCTGAATCACCTGTAATTCCATTACTTCTTAGTTAATCACCTATAAACCCACGGAAGCCCTTTGAAGTTTGTTATGCTTTCATCTGTAAGGTATATAAGACTGATGTGTGAAACGTGCTTGTTAATATAAGTATGATCGTGTTTTGACTTTTAAAGGTCATGGGTAGAGACTGTATTAAAGATTTGGCCACAGTTACACCTTTTCCAGAGGAATATAAATCATCCTGTTTTACTGTCAGTAGGAGAGTGCAGTTAGGAGAAGGTGAACATAAAATCTTGACAGCTGTCAGAATTTCCTGAAAGATCCACAAAAATCCGATAACTTCCCAGCAGTCTGAAATGAAACGTGAATAAGTCAATGACAGATGCACTTTGATGGACACTACCTGCTTTTCCCTCTCACCAGAAGGCAAAAGTTTGGTGCCCACACCATGTCTGCTCTATATCTAGTTATCCTTTACTTATTTTAATGGTCAAGTTTGGGTTGAGTCAATAGGGTAAAGAAAAAGCACATTGGTAAGAATTTATAATTGTTTGCATTGGTGTTATGAAATTACTGGTCTATATTTAATACAAACCATCAACCCAGAGACTCCAACGCCATTCATGGTAAACCAACCAAAATAATAAAGGAAATGAATAACTTCTAGCATTTAAACAAATATAATTTTTGGCATATTTTTGCCAAATTACTGCTTGAATAAGTATGATGGCCTTTGAGCGGCTAAATAAGCTCCATAACAAGCTGCTAATCAACGACAGATTCTATAAACAGTTGGACTTGAGCAGCTGAACAACAACAATTAAAATGCGAGTATTAATTGAGGTGCTCGACGTTGCTAAGCTCCAGCCAAACAATAATCAAATCCATATGAAGCGTGTTCGCGATCTCCGGTGAAACACCACGATGCGCGGCAAGATCTCGACAGCAGTGTTTTGTGCAAGTTGCGTCGTTTCTAATTAAATTGCCGTGCCGGCGATGCTGGTGCTGATGAAAGGCCAAAGCAGATGTTTCCATGGTGTTTGGCAGGAATCTTATAAAGTAACATCTGTAGAACTTTGTACTTCACTGTGTTTTCAGATTCCTTAAACAGTTGGGGGTTGATGCGTTAGGCCACCACAGGGAGCCTGATTCCTTTCAAAGATGCCACCAAACAAATTAAGTGCGATTTTTGCTCATCTCGCACAAGTCTCCACCCATTAAAAATATGGCCTTCCTGAATTCGACTAACAAATAAAACCATTTTGTCAATATTAATGCAAAGATTCAATTGCAAAGAATATGTGTTAATGAGAGCAAGCATAGCTCAGGAAACATGCAGTATTTTTGTGGCGTTCTGGAGGTAACATCAGGATGATCTTCGTTTTAATTGCCATTGTTACATTAGGCTGTCGTCCAGATGACTACGCCTTCAGGCAATGAGATACTAAATGCATGAACAGCAGGTATGCAAAGAGCAGTAATCCACCCCAGTTCGTTTTAAACAGGGCCTTTAGCGAAGAAATCACGGGGGCTTTGTACTTTCCTGACAAGGTTTAACAAAGAGGGGAAATCTGTATTAGCAGAGGTCAAGGTTTGTCAATTACCGTACAATGTGGCTGCTAAACACCCCATAACAATTTGTTCTGACAGCATTAAACAGATTTTCCCCACTGTTTTTCTTGAGATGCAGATTAACACCCAGATTAAGTTAATGAGACTGTGATTGCATGCTGAACTGAAATGAACAGAAGGGAAATTACCCTAACAATGCAGCAGAATATATATTTCTGTTTAGATTTTTTTTGTGTGCAGATCAGAGTTTCACTCAACAAAATAAATGCAATTAATCATTTCTATTTTTCTGTTTAGCAGATCATTTTAATTATTACTGCAAAGACCTTAAAAAATGATAAAGATACTTCATTTTTCTATATTCTGTGATATTCTATTCTATTACATTTGAAAAACCTCTGTTAAGACTAAAAATACCACTTTATCTTGGTGTGAGGGACCCGGACCCTATCCCAGGCTAAATAGGCACGCAGGAAGGATGCTAATTTATCATGCACACACTATGGGCCATTCAGAGACCCAAAGTCACTTAAGTGCAGGTCTGTCAAGCGTAAGGGGAACTGGAATGCCCAGAGCACACCTACAAAGCAAGAGGGACACAGAGATGGGATTTAATCAATTGCAATATCAATATAAATCCATGACAAAGAACAGTATTTTGAAGTCAGAGCCTTTTGCTCAGACAAAAGCAGAAAGATCTGCTCTGGCTAGCATGAAGTCAGCAGCCATTTGAAAGGCATGTCCCTATATTTAGTAGTTTATATGGTGAGTGACAGGTGTTCTTAAAAGTTTGTGTTGTTTCAATCAAGCAATGAAGATTCAAATGTTGATTCTAGAACCAGAAGCAAACATAAAGTAATGGAAGTTAAGATAAACCAGTTTTAGAGCAACGCTTTTAAAGTCTGTTTTTGGAGATTGTGTCAGCAGTCTCCTTCTGAAGCATCTGGAAAGGTCCACTTTCAGAAAGTCACTTTACCTGGCGAAGCCAACGTTAACAGCAATTTTAAGCCTGAACTGGATGAAGGTATCCGCTAAAATGTTAAATGTTAAACAAATTGACAGAGAAACAGGGAGCATGCAAACCACTAGGAAGTTAATCATCGAGTAATTAAAAAAAAGAACTGCAGGTGGCTGGAACAATTAAATGAGAAACACGTTCACTATAGTAATAACAAATCCCACCTCTCCTGTTTTTCCTTGACACTAGCTAGTTATCATACGATTTTTTTTTACCTACTAACATGTGCAATTTCAGCATTTTCAACTAAACAGAGACTAAAAGTCTTTTTCTCGAAGCGGAAAGACGAGTTGGAATCCTGCTTATTAAGTGTCACTGTCGTTCTCAGAATCAGCTACGGTTTAGAGAATTTCCTGCTACAAATATGGACAAAAGAGTAAAATCACAAGTTAAATGCATCGATTAATCACACTGATAACGTGCAATTTTTTTGTCGCGGAGTCCCAGGGTCAGAGCTTGGGGAGTTTATACACCTTCAGACGGGTTAAAATTAATCAATTTCAGCAAAACCACTCAGTTAGCGGCATGGATGACGTCGCCCGAGTGCGTGGTGGGAGACGTGTCGCCAGTCACCGTCAGCTAGTCATCTCCCAAGTGGCGAGCGAGGGAGCATTCGGAAAAGGCTTCATCACGGGAGGACCTTGGGGGCAGAACCGGCGAATCTAGCGGCATTAATCATGCTTGTGGCAGCCCAGCACTGATTGGGAGTGATTCCAAGGTACAGAGGAGACAGGTATCTACCACCATAGGGTGCATCTCTACCAGTGCAGTGCCATGTGGAGCCCAAGACAAGCTACACAAGGAGGGTGTGTTCCAGGGTGGCGGTTGATTAGTCGGCCCCCCCTCAGAAGATGCCATATACCAGGGGGGTGGCTACAGATGTTACACCTCATGAAAGCACATCATGTTGGGCCCCTAACCCAGACCAATCCAATTATTTTCCAAATCAGCCCAATATTCCCTCCATTAAGACACCCCTGCACTATATCGCCTATGTTGCCTAATTTGTTGATCAGCACTGGTTTTCATGTCATTACAATACATGTACAACTGACCCTAAACTGGACCTGACATCCGCAAGTCAGTAAATCCTGGCCTTGGGCACCAGAACACCCAGAACCAGCCCTGGTCCCACAGTTGCTGCTTGGTCAATTTTCTTGATGACAAATAACTCTTATTCAATGGTAATAATATATAGAACTATTAAACATGTACTGAGGCAGCTTGTTAACAACTGCAACTGTGGCACCACAGAGCGCTCTGTAAGGAGACAGTGAAAATGGAGACCAGACCCTAAGAAAAAAAAGAAGTTTAGTACTGATAGTTTCTAAATATGTCGTTATATAAGTGCAAAAGCTGTAAAAGTGCAATGGCCACACAGTACTGCATCTTGTCAATGTATTTGTTCTATTTTTTAATTAACACATACTACCAAAAAAAATTTTTCTGACTAAATGACATTTTTATATTTTAAAATTATACATTTTACATTATCATGCATTGGAGTAACGGGTAAGAAACGAATGAAAACTGCAATTAATAGAAAACCACTAAGTTAACATTAGCATTATAACGTGGGTGGGGGGCAAGTTAGATGTCTTTCTCTAGTACAGAACAACACGTGCAAACTTCTTATGACAGTTTGCCAAATAAAACATTAAAAATGCACATGCACTAGATTCCGGATTTTTTCCATGTTTAATTAGCTGGTTTTGTAAACACGCATTTTTACGCCTGTCCGCGTGGGAAGTTACACCTGCGTTGGCACGTGGCTGTGCGCGCGCTTCACGAGCTTCAATATCAGATTCGGCGATAACCCGATGACAAGGCTGCTGTCAGCACGTGCGATTCCGGTATTCGTCACACCGGCGCGTTAAGGGAGGCCAGGCGGGAGCTGCGTTGGCGCCGCAGGCTGCGCCGGTTCGCCGGATGAGGTGCGCCCTCCTAGCTTTCCTGAGCTTCCCCGGTTTCCATTTAAGAAACTTATTAAAGGCCGCATGTTAATGAAAAGAATCCATTAATAAATTAATCGTTCACCAAACCAGTTATGAAGATTTTTGAGCTGTTCGCAGTTCCTAGGTGTCTCCAGCAGCCTCCGTTCGAACCCGGAAACACGCCATCCCAAAGAGCACTGTATTTTCCCGACGAGCTCCTAATACGTTATTAAATAATGTAAAAATGAGCCTTCAAAATTTAAAGTCGGAGCTGCAAATCTCTTTAATAATGACCTATATCCCCCTAATGAGCTCTTCAGGACAATGAAGTGATCACTTCGAAACAGGGCTGTACGGAGCCAGTCCCCCTGGAAGCAGCCCAGCTTTGAGATAATACTTATTAAGGCACGGTCCGCTGAGACCTTCGGCTTTTATTACCAGAGTATTAATCATCTGTGCGCGTATAAAATAACCAGTTTTCGCTACACGCAATATAATGCTCACCAACATTGCAGCATCTCCTTATAATAGCTACTGTACATTTTTTCAACAGTAAGCAATTTACAAAAGCAATATTATAAATAATAATCATTTTTATAAGGCACAGTGACGGGAAACCTGGAGTATGGAGCTGCTGTGGTGAGATTTATATATGTATTGCATAAATATTCTGTAAATGCATGTTTAAATAATTCCTAACAAATGTTATTAAATTTAAAGATAAGTTATCATCTTTAATCAAGTCCATTGCATGCCGCTGATACCGTTGTATGATTTACAAAAACAATGTAAGTATCTTTCATTTAAAAATGTAAGTCCAATGCAGTAATAGAGGATGGGTGCTTCTCATCTGGTTCCTGCGTGTGTGCACACACGTTTGCATGCGTGCCTGCATGATCTGCAGAGCGGCGTCACGTGTCAGTGGGGAGTTGAAGAGGCGTAATTAGAGAGACTAATGTAAATTCCCTGTGCTAGAGGGGCTGCTTCCAAGGGCCAGAAAATAATTTCTCAGAAGCTTGGGTGAATTATTATTTTTCTTAATTTAGAGACCCACCCATCCATGTTTTCTTAAGTATTTTCTACACTGAATCCAGAAAAGAGATGCTTTACTTAACAATCAGTATCCCACTTCTTACTATATTACGGTAATAGAAGTATTTGCCTTAAATCCATACATTTTTTATAGCCATTAAATATTTACAGCATTAAATATTTACAGAATTTTAACATATTTTGGTAGAACACTTGTAGCATTCTGTACTAATACTCTAAATTTTAAAATAAGGCAGTGTGTATGCAGTCTCTTGCAATGTAATTAACCAATTTTAACAATGCAATGATGTATCTTCTTACTGTAATACCTCCTAAATCTCTCGCTGTGAAAGAGACATGCACTTGAAATGAAGAACAGAGCAATCAAGCGCAGTGTGGCTCAGGCCACAGAGCAGAGTCTGGTCCAATTGGCTGGGAGCACAGCTGCTGAATGCTGCATGCGTGCATGCGTTATACTGCGAACGCCGCTGAATGCTGCACGCGTGCATGCGTTATACTGCGAACGCCGTTTACACCACTGCCGCTTCACCGCGTCTTCGTGCAGCAGTAACGTTTCGTCTGGCTGGGGTTCACGGTCCGGCGGGGAAAAGACCGTCTATGAAGGAGGGGAGGAGTCTGACAATACCCATAATTTCCGCAAGGGGGGGGCGACATAAGAGAGAGAAGAGGAAGTGGCTCTGTAAATTAAACAGCCATTTCCTGCATTTTTTTTTTCATGTTTAGTATCAGTGGTGTACACAAAATTCACAGTTCAGTAAAAACGAGTTTTGGGTTCACGGTTTGCGGCAATATAGTAGGGAAAATAAAATTTGTTCTGAGGTTGTTTATTATTAAAACTGCAAATTGCTATTAGGATAAGGTGTAAGGCAATGCGTCCATTGACATGTCTGAATAACAAGGCAGGCTTATTTGCAAAATACATAAAATTTGAAAATCAAAAATCCATAATCATAACAATCAATGAACTAAATCTCGTGGTCTTTTCTACTGCGTATGGTTGCCTATACGCAGCTGAATTTGCTTAAAGTCATACTCAGACTCTGATATGATATTGTTTCAAACGAGTTACTGTAGCGTGTTGGTTGTGTTTTCAGCAACTTATTCAAGTTCGGTGTATCAGAGCCAGCAGACTGCCTTGGTTTTATCAGCTACTCTCTCTCAAGTGGCGGTGTAACTTAGTGGGAAACCAAAATGTTCCCAAACTGCCAATTATGACTGACTGTAACCAGGATTTGCTGTAACAAACTCACCGCCACAATTAGCATAATGTTTTCCATGTCAAACAGCTACTTGTGAATTTAGGTTCATCGGTGTCAAGAAATGTCTTCATTCGTTTCATTGTGCGTACGAACCGAAAATGACGTGCCGATGATTCCTCCTGGGAGAACAGCTACTCATCACTCTGTTTGAATTAAAGGAATTTAGCCCCTTTTTCATCCATTTCTTTTCACCCTTCTTAAAAACGCAACCTAACCCGCTTTTCCCCGTTAATGATGTCTTGGTGAAGAAAGAGGTCACGCTGAATAATGTTACTGGTTCCACCATTACGGTTTGTTACTCCCAAAAAACAGTTTTACGTCATGGGTTACGTCAGTCTTAACAAGCGGATCCAAGAGGTGACACAGACGACCCCCCAGGGCCCACCCCTACCCAGTAAGGGCACCGCTGGAGATTTTGGGCTTCATGAAAGCATATCATACTGGACGCCCAGCCCCAACCAATCTCTTTTTAGGGCCCCTGTCCCTCAGGGACCCTTGGAAGTTTGCCCCCCTTTATGTTGCCCCAGAATGACAGGGGTGAAATTTGCCTCGGACATCACATCGGCTTTGAGTAGCCCTGTGTGCGTGTGCACACTGCACGCCCTGGTGCTTTTGGAAACCGTTAATGTTTGTTTGATGCTCTTTTCCAGCAGGATCACCCCAGCGAATCTGATTACGTCTCAGCTTCCCAAAAGCAGCATGCAGTGCAATCAGATTGCAAACGACTCCAGGACAGCCATAACGGCAATGATAGAATGCCGCATGTAATGCAGTCGACACTCTTTCTGCGTTTTCGGGCTTGTGAAACACTAAGCAGTGAAAACCGCCTGCCTCTGCTTTCCAACAGTGTTACGTCTCAAGATCTGCCGAGCCTGATCACTCCACTGCCGTGCAGACGTCCCTCTCTTTGTCTGAATTAACATTCAGAGCCAAAACCGAAAAGTAATTTAAGGGGTCAGATATCCAACGTAAGGCAGAGGAATAGCATGGAGTGGCTTGCTTGGGCTTCAATCCCTGTGCCTGCCACATAAAATTTGATTAATAGCAACATGAGGTTTCATGTCAAGAGGCAATAAAATATGAAGGTGCAAGTCAACCCTCATCTTGAGTTTGGCAGACGTTCAGGTCATCCTCATCAGGGACCAACCACCTCCCCGAAAACTCAATCCATTGCCAGGGGCGTGGGCTGCATGGCCTGAAATTAATGCTACCTAGTGACTTCATTTTATTTGAATCGTAGGGACAATTTTCGTTCAACAGTTGTGGCATTTAGGAGATTTTATTAAAGCCTCCAAAATTTGTTAATTATTATCAGTGAGTGACAGAGAGTCATAAAACATTGAAACCACGGATCGTCAACCTTTCCACAAATGGACAAGCGTGTCCTTCGCAAGATTCGCCTGTGTCTGTGGCAAAATGTTTTGATTAAGAAAAGAATATTTAGGCTTGGTGAAATTGTCCATCATAATTTACCATGGTGTTGACCTCTGACTGAAACCCAAAAGCTGAATTCCTTTTCATGCTTTTTCATTCCAACGTCGTCATGTGAGAGTTTGCTAGGCTCACTTTATCTTCATAAACTTCTATATATATATATAAGTGTATATGATCCCACACCTGCTAAATGTCATGAAGTAATAGTTTTAACTTTTATTAATGGTTCACTTTGTTTTGTCTGAGTGCATATATCTCGATATCCTCATAGATGACTTATATAACGCTGGGTAATTTTTCATGTAAGACTTTTAATTAGCCTGCAGTCATGTAATGTAGTACTGCATAATTTAAAAGAATTTCTGACAATCTTATTTTCCCCTATTTTCTGCTTTTTTTAACTTGTGGAGTTACTAGGCTCAGCCTATTTCAGGCTCATGAAAAATAAAAACCACCATCAAACACCATTCGGATTTCACCAGCAGACGGTGGTCAGCTAAGAATATGGACGACAGCATCCTCCCTGTCCCACGAAAGCTTCCTGCCGACATACCGCGTGTCTATGATCACCTTCACTGCCGCTGTCGCGAAGCCGCGCAGAGGTGTAAATTCAGGGTGTATGACTTGCCATATCTAGACATCCTTATGGTCTTATGCAGTGTGTACAGTTTTTGTTCATTCTCAGGTCTGACGTTGTTATTAACACTATTCATACTATTTTCAGAATTATTGGGCAGAGACAAATTCACTGGATCCTTGACAGAACCAAAACAAAATGAGAAAATAGCAGAAAAAGAACATAAGCCCTGAAATTAATATGTACAGAACATGTAGCACAACATCATTTAACGTTATAAAAGACACCATACGAAGTGAGCCTTTATTTAATAGTCACCATAACCATTTTATTCCGAATTTTATTTTTGTTTTGAATTGTGCACACATTCGGTAGTTTTTTTTTTTCCCCCTGGGAGCTGAAAAGAATACAAATGAAAGAACTGACCGTACTCTGCTGTGAGACAGGAAGGAAGACACAATGAAACAAGGACACAGCAGCGGCGGGAGGAAGGGAACATGCTAGTGGTTAGTGGGGGGGGGAACATGCATCGCCAGCGAGTAACAAAGACGGGAGCCCGGGTGTACACGCTTCCAAATCCCAGAACCGCATTGCGGGTCACAGCTCATGTCAGCGTCTCCGGCCAGTCCCGGCAGGTGTTCAGGCTTCCGCCCGGTCGATTTCACGCGGATGAAGACGCGGAAGCGCTACCTGAGGCGTGACTCGGTTTTATGTCGCGGCCGTAAATGTAAGCGATCCGTTGAAGCTGCTGACTTGCAGCTCTGGGCGGTCAGAGAGGCTGCCTCAGCTGCCGGCCTGCATCTGCTCTGCGTGAGGTTTAAGTGTGACGGATCCCAGCACAATGCTGAAGCTTGCGCTATGACTGGGTGACCTGGCCCTTTTTACGCCTGCCTGCTGCACTTACACATAAACATTACATTAATGTCATTTAATAAATGTCTGCAAGATCGCTTGAAGTGTGTAAATGTAAATGCCCATCCTGTCCAGGGTGTCCCCTTCCCAGCCCCCCAATTGACCCTGTAGTGGATCATCAGTTTGGATGGATGGATGGAAGTCTACATATACAAAAAAATATGAAACGAAACAGAACCATACCCCCTTTTTCAATTTCATTGGATCTATTTCCCTAGACAGTGCCTTTGTGCAAAATATGTTATACAGTTTGCAACTTTGAATGCAATGTTGGATATTTTTTAAGCAATTCCAGGTGAGTACTTTGTTCAGGGGTAGAATCGCAGGAATCTTTAATCACCTGCCCTTAAAATCCTCATATTCCCTCTGCAGTACTCCTGTATGAGCTTGGGTCAATACTGTATGTAGCACATGGCCAGATTTAATTTCCGTAAATTCAATAATTCAAAGATTTAGGCGAGAGACTTTTATTATGAAACGCAGTGCACTTTTTCGTCCAGATTCATACAGCATATGAGACAATGCTGGCCCCTACCACCCCGGCTCACAACAATGTATTCACCTATCCCACTTCCATTGTTCATAAACAGCAAATCAGAACAACAGCAGGACAGCCAATATAAAGTGGGCAAGGAAGTCAGCCACTTGGATCCCACTGTTCAAATTCAAAATTCACTCTGTTATGACTTATTTGAGAAAAGTCCTTATTGTTGTTTCTGTCACACAATGGAAATCTCTTTGTGACACTGCATTGTGTTACACGATCCAAAAGATCCCCATCCACACACCCACGTGTATGTAAGACTGTTAATGAGGAGAGGAAGATGCCTTACCCTTCCCGTCCGGGGAGGACAGCCAGGAAAATAAAGGCGGCCTTTTCTGTCTCCGTAGGACCAGGATAATGTAATTAATTTTGGCTAATGTGTACAAGCGCGCCATTGTGACGAACGCATGCTCTTGCCAGTGTGAGACTGGTCTTATCACCCACTCTCCAGACCTATTCCAAACTCGTATTAACTTCCCTCTGCCAGATTTTTTTTTACTAGTTTGCTCTGGGATGGCCTGTTTTTCCAAGTGCTCTGTCTCGCTCCATTAAAAATTCATCCTTAAATTTACCGAAAAAGAAATGATCTCGCTTGGAATACTGTACAGGATCCGACTGCAGCGGGAAACGTAAAACCTAACCTTGGGAAGGAGATTCGGTGATGTTAAAGAAAGAAGCAATGTGCCAATTTGAAGCAGGCCTGAAGTGGAACAGCACAGCGACGAGGGCCTTCTGACTGTGGTGTCGCAATGAGGTCATCAGCAGGGGTCAAGCACTGCCAGTAAGTCATATTGTTTACTTGCATGGTATTATTATTATCATGCATTCCTGCAGGTTCACAGTGAGGCTGGAGCCTACTTCAGGAAGCATGGCGCACAAGACAGGGGCTCATCCTGGACAGGCCATCACGTGGTACATTCTGATGCAAACAACCCGGTACTACAGGCAATTTAAAGACATGATTTCGCAGGAGAAATCCTGAGTGCAGATGTGAAACCATGGGAACTCCAAACACACGCGCCCAGCGATGGGATTTGAACTCGGACCAGGAAGGTGCCAAGCTACAGAGCCACCGTGTCACCAGGTCTGTTAAATCACATCAGCATGAGAAACTGCATCAGAAGGGAAAACGAATGACTAGATGAACAGGATGCTCCAATACATCTGGTGCCCACCTAAGAATCATTGCAGTAACCTTGCCTGTTCCTCTTAACATGCATGTCTCATGCTGTTTCACCAAGGCCAGACGTCCAAGTAGGTAAATCATACCGATGGTCAGGGGGACAAATAACATTGTAAGCATTTACCACAAGGAGATTGTAAAAGAAGGACTAACTTTAAGGTGTGCACAGTCTCTTAAGGACCTTGCCCAGAATATCTTGGACGTAGCAGAAGGTGAAAATGACTCGACGAAAAGGTTTATCCAGTTGCAGGGTATTTTAGAGCCAAATCATGAATAAGCACTATGAATGTCTGGATTTTTAAATAAAACCACCAGCACTTTTCTACCAGTCGCGCAAGTACATGAATATTGGATTTCTTCTCAGGTTCTTTTATTTAATGTGGGCTGGGTTAGCCAGAGGCGGGAACGGGGGGAGGTGGAGGGTGGTGTATTTAACACTGGGATCACAAATGCTAATTAAAGACAGAAATTAGTGTTCGGTTTTTAAAACGTAATTAGGCTGCGAAAATTAAATTAAGTGACAGCAGGCCGCACCATCTCTAAGCCTCCTTCCTGAAGACCGCCAAGCTGCCTAGGTTTACAGCTCCAGCACCCCACCACCCCAGCTGAGAGCAGCCCCCTCTTGTTTTGATTTCCTGGTGTGTAGCTAGCAATGTTTCCAAAGTTCCCCCGGCCCGCAAAGGGAGCCATTGGCTTTTGCAGCCCCCAAAACGTCGGTCTCCCAGCACTGCTCTGAGAAGACAGACGAACCCAGATAGCGGAAAATATGTACGAGATGCGAATGGGGTGACAGAACGGCATGCTCCCGTTTAGCAGCGACGGCAGGGCCGCGTTAGCTGCCGCGGCATGGCAATCGTGGCGTGGGTGGGAGAGCCAGCCCAGGAAGAGGCGGCCCCAGATGGGCGCCACCACCAGCGGCAGGTTTTCTCTGCTGAGCCCTGCTGTTAGCCTTCTGGTCTGGGCGTCGAAGGAGACTTCTCTCAAACTTGAGTGAAAAAGGGAGTAATGAGAATGTAGCACCGGAAGAGGACTGGCTCTGGCAGAAGCCTCTTGCTGGTTGCACACAGGTGGTGAGAAGAACGATCTGAGCTGACAGCGACTGCTACAGAACCAGTGCAATAGCTTTCTTGCCAAAGGCTTCTCTTTGTCTATGTAGCCTTTAGCCTACACATCTCCCTTCCAGCCTCCTATCGAGCTATTTCCCCGATTTTTGCTTTGTCTAACAAGTCTCCACCCACCAGCGATGGAGTCAGAAGCAGACAGAAGTTCAGACATGCACCTCTTTGACTTATGTTCCATTATCTCATCGTAGAGTGAATTTTCGGTTGCCATGCGAGACCTAGGGAGAGCTACGTCTACGACCACTGAGCTGGGTGCCGATTTGAGGAAAGATGGGTCTCTCTGCTGGCAACCGGCAACCCGCAGACACCTGATAGGTCCGCCGAGTCTCTTTGAAGCAGCTAGGCAGGATTCTCTTGTCGATTTATCCCTTAGCCCTTCATTCAAGTGGACTCGAGATTAGCACGAATGTTTTGCTGTTTTTCATTGTATTTGTTTAACTTCCTCCCTCAGACGTACATTATAGTCTCGATGTTGCTAGAGGGTGGTGAAAAAAATCCCAGCCCTTAAATTTCTATCAGTCCCCATTAGCCATTAAATCTAAATACGTGTCGTTAGGGCTGCTCTGGTTGCTCGATAACATGAAGCCCAGCTCCCCCCCAATCCTTCAGCCTCATTTGATGCCTCCCATTTGAGCTGAAGTTGCTGTCAAGCAGATATGGAAGTTTTCGATCATCTCTGACCGGTGGGGGTCCCTAAGGATGGGCTCTACCCCCAGTCGCTCTTGCAGAGCTTTTTGTCAGTCTCATTAAATCAAACTACAAAGCATTTCTGCCCTAAAATACCTACTAGTATAGCAACTTACATGCTGTTTCCAGGGGATTTCAATTTGATCCTGTTTTTTTTTTTTGAGTCAAGATGTCCAGCTCTGGGTCAATATGAAAGATGTCATTATGAAACATCTTTTGTTCCATGTTTTATTTTGGATATTTAAGCTAAAATGTCAACGTCGAATCCTGTTGTATCAATCCGTTTGTTCGACTTCAATCTGTCTGACTCAGGTACGATATATGTAATCAGAATCAATATGGTCTGTTTACTGAGAGCAATTGATTTTCCATGACGGATTTCTCCACTAGCAATCAGTTCCCATCACTGGGGTATATTTCCAGCACCCCAGGTCAGGTATTTGAGGTTGATGCTTTCTTTTCTACCGAAGGTGCATTTAATCCAAGCTGCATCCCTCAGTCTTTGTCTCACACGCTTCCTCACGTGTTTCTGCATAATGAAATGAATATGCGGTATGGTGGCCAGGTTTCTACAGAGACTGCAGGGCACTGATAGCACTATAAATTTGTGTTATATATGTCTGCCGGGATAGACAAAAGTCTAGAACAAAAAAAGGTTAATTTGTGCCGTGAACCGAAAGTTATTACCGTATCATTAACTTCTGAGGAATTTTTAGCAGCCAGGTTCACCACTGATGAATTATCCAAGGTTAGGCGTAAGAAATGATTTCATTAATGCTTAACTAACGGTAATATTTTGACAATGATAATTGACAAATAATATTACATATAATATTTTATTAGTTAATTGCAATTTATAGTGTAATTCTTAATAATATTACAATCTTCTAATTATCTTAGAAATACATGACAAATGAATTGCGCTTTAAATTAAAATCCAGTAAAATTATTACTTTTCCTGGGTACTGGTCCTCTGTTCCTTTTAATAAGTCATTTGAAACTCTCTGCCACGGAATGTAATGCAGTGTAAGCTCTGCCGCTGTACATAGCTCTACATGGGGTGGTGTTGTTTGGACTTAGCTATGCTTTCTTATAAGTGGTGTTTCCATTACTGCTGCTTACCTGACCCATATTGGAGTGTGTGTCGTCAATCTTTCCTTGAGTTGAGTAAACCAGAGTAGTTAGCACGGTCAGGTATACTAATATGCTACACTGTACTGCTTTCATGGTACCAAACATTGTGGAGAATTAACCTACAACCTCAGCACGTTTTTCTTTAGATGGGAGTGAAGCATGCAGTAATTAAAAAAAATGCCATCTGTTGATTGACATGGGGTAAATGCAGATCCCCCCAGAAGGAATACAGTCAATTCAATTTTGCATGCTTACATCTATGATTCCGCAGTCAATGAATAACAGCTACTGTGTAATTTTGTCTCAGAAATATCACACAGATGACAGTGTACAATGGGATTAGAACTCTGCAATCATCTTTAATTTGAGTGAACATAAGAAAAACTAATGAGATGGTAACGAGGAGAGACAGTCATGTATGACAGGCTGAAGTGTGATTTTTAAATGTTAGATTTCTTGGAAATTCAGGTTCAAAGAAATATACATCTTCATATTTGAATATATCTGCAAATGAATATGTATAGGTGCATGCACAAATTTAGCTAGGAATATTATATGAATTAACATGAAAGCTATTATATTGAAAATAGTATTGATTTATGCCTGATTTAAAGTTCACCATGACAACAGAATATATTGTACATCTTTTACCACATTGCCTAACTTGAAATAATGCATTTCTGTCACTCGTAACGTTACCAGCTAAATAATAGAATGACATGGAGGAGATTAAAGACAAAATTCTGGTAAAAGAAATAAATAATAACGAGAAAGGAAACTTCCCTACTTGATGCTTTTTCCATTTTCATCTTCAGATGCAGCAAATAAACCAGCAGACTGCTATTTGATGTAATTTCCTTTGAAGAGGCTACAGAACTGGATTGCCACTGCATGCAATGCTTACTTTAAAACGTGTTTGTTTCCACAAGGTATACATTTAGCGCTGAGGGATAACGGAGATTGCAGTGGGTTTTTTTTTTTTGGTTGTTGCACGGAACATGTTAATTGGCGCACAAAATCTGAGACCTGGGCCAGGTGCAAAAAGAGAGAGAAAATTGATTTCTGTAAGAACTATTCGAAGTGTTTGTCTGTCTTGAAAGTGTGTCAAGATGGAGGAAAATATTACGGCTGGACTTTCATGTTTCCCATTGACTTTGATTTGATTCAAATCTATATGCTTGTGCTGGAAGCTCATAACATTTGCAGATTTGGTCCTATATATTTATAAAAATATATACATGCATACATTCTTAGCAGGAAGTAATGCATGAACAGAAATTTCCCAAGCCATGGATACAGCAGGGAACCTGTAAAACGCATTAGGGACCATTAACGTCTCTCCAAAGAAGTTTGTGCCTGTCTCTCAAGCTGATAAGAGCTTCTTGGTGAACTACAGAGGGGCTGCAAGGCCTCCCTAATGACTTACCCCCCCCCCCCCATCT
>JAODLC010000123.1:4801158-4811683 GCA_026781145.1 Hippopotamyrus pictus | reverse complement strand
GGGGGGGGGGAGGGGGGGGGGGGGGGGGGGGGGGGTGTCCAAGTGTCTATAAAAACGAGATTCATTATCTGCGAAAGGAGCGTTACCCGGAAGACACGGTTTAATAACTTAAGGTCTAGTGTTAGGGTTAGTCTACTGTCAAAGATATTCTGCGGCTAAATCATCAACATGACAGGATTATTATTTTATTATTATTAGAAATAAAAATACACCTACACATTTCTGGAAGCCCATCCATCTTTTGAAATCAGGATTTATAAACTCAGTTTGAAAAATATCAATGTTCAGCTTAATTAAGCATGTTACTTCAGTTCTGTTTTGTTTAAATTCTACAATGAAAAATATATTGGGTGCAAGTACATAGATTCAGTAACAGTATAAGAATGCATTTATCCAACTTCATAGTGTCTTATGCCCTAAAACAGTGTTTCTCAATCTGGTCCTTGAAGGCCCACAGTTGGTCCATATTTTTGCTCCCTCCAAAATCCCTGCCAGACTGTCCACACTTTTGCTCCCTACCGGGAACTGGGATGGAGTAAAAACTTGGACTGTGTGTGGGTCCCCGAGGACTGTATTGGGAAACACTGCACTAAAAGGTCATGGTGAGCCTGAACCTCTTTCCAGGATAGGGCATGAGGTAGGGGGCACCATGGTTGGGCTGCTGAGGAGCATCAGAGCCAGTAGGAGTCGGTCATGAGGTAACAGCATGGAAATGGCATTTGCCAAAATGAAATAAGCAGCCCACAAATCTCAGTAATGAATACAACACTGGGATACCAAGTACAGGGTATTTTCCCAATTTTCTCATAAGATTGTGAACTTTGATTAAATTGCAGCTGAGGTTTTTTTAAATACTGTTTACTTTGACTTGTTTTGTTTCTCAGTGAAGTGCAGACTCTCTCACACACACACACACGCACATACATGTCGGGTATACCTATCCTTATGGGGTCCGCTCATTCACTTCTATGGAAAAGATGCTAACGCTAATTATGACAACCTTAACACCCGCCCAGCCATAACCATAACCATAAGTAACCAAGCAAAATACAAGAGTTTTTTGCATTTTTAGTTTTTTCATAGCAGTCCCCGATTTTTATAAAAAAAGAGTTTTCCGTTATGGGGACCAGGAAACTGATCTGCATTAGGGAAAAAAAATGGATATTTGTCACGTTATGGGGACATTGTGTCCCTATAAGGATAGGTATACCCGCTCACACACACACATACATATACACACATATGGATTTTTTTTCCAACCTCCCAGTGCTCTGAGAATGTTGATTAGCCAAAGAGATATTACTGGGCACAAAGGCACTTTGGAATCAACTACAAAAATGCAGAACACCGACTGTAGATGTGCTGCTACAACCCCACCAGTGGAATAATGACAGAGTCATCTAGCAGTGTGAGCATCAAACACGATCTACGTACCGCAGAGCCATGTGGGAGCTGCTGTATACTTTATAGTGGGAGCTGTTGCTTGGCAGTCGCTGCATATAAGTATGTCTGGTTTCAGTAATTTTGTCTGTCATGGACAAGGACGGCCAAGGTTGTTGGTTGGTTCTCAGGCCTTGCCTGCCTTGTTATTATCAGTCAAAACATCCAGTGTGGCTGCAGATTCAGTATCACGGAAGACCTGCATTAATATTAATTTGTGACTTCTGGTGAGGTGTAATTCTGACTGCACGCTTATTCCCACTGACTATACCTTCTGTTGAGTGTCCATAGGGCACCTAGAAAATGTTGTACTTCTCTGCCAGGACTGAATCGGTCCTGCTGGCTTCTTGATAACATAATGATTCAAATGGGTCATAAATGATCTATATGCTTAAATCAGCAGTGGGGACACAGACGGCTGTTTTCTCATCACTCGGATTCCTTCCTTCACCAGCTGTCTTCCCCTGTTCTTTCCCGACTTTATTTCACCGCATCGCTCATTAAGCCGTGATGTATCAACGGGACGCACAAGTTAGGGTAAGGATATCAAATCTCAGCTGCCGATATGTTCACACCATTAATCAGTCGATGCGCTCAGTCTCTTGCGGCCGTGAGAATGTTTGGTTTGTATCAATGGTACGCAAGAGAGGCCCTTAGGACTGAGAGGCTTTTCTAGGAGTGAAAGGCGGGGGGAATAAAAGGGGGTGTCTGACTGTCAGGCACCCGAGTACTGTGTATAACAAGTCATCGTATGAGCCTGAGGAGTGATTCTTCTGGGGAGCACAAAGGAGGCGCGGATGCAGGGGAGGGCGAGATCCGCCTGCTTATAGAGGGGCAGCGAGGTGTGAGCGTCCGCAAAGGAGCCCTCAGCTCACCCCGGTGTGAAAGAGAAGCCCTCGAGAAGAGGGAGGGACAAAGAAACGGCGAGACAGATGCAGTCAGCGCCTCTCAATAAGATTTACAAGCCCGGTTACAAAAAAATCACGCAGGAGAATGCAGCCACCAGATGCTTCAGAGCTGCTCGTGATAAGCACATCTGGCAAAGATAGGGATAATAAATAGGTAATAAATATTATGTCGGCCGGGGGGGGGGGGGTCTCGCGCTATGTAAAGTCTAAACCGCCCCCTCCGCCTCCTGACCCAATCTAGACTCATTCTAGTGCAGACAGAAATGAAACATATAAAAGCAAGTCAAATCTATATTCCCCCCATTTCCACTGCAATTACCCTTTGAATCGAAAGCAAAACATTAATGATGACAAGGAGGAAGTAACTGTGTAAATTGCACAGGAGTAATTAGAGACTGTCGTCTTAAAATAACTCCAAGCGCTGTCTGGAAGCTGCTCTCTCCGCCTGACGCAGCACTCATATATAAAACATAGAGAACGACGCGCGTGAGCGCACCCCCAATTCCCCACTCCCACCCCCGCCGAGCGCATGCTAACGGGTGCCGCGCATATTTTAATGCGTATTTCACAGCCCGCAATGTGTTGTAGTGTCACGTCTTTCCTGCGTCGCGTTTTATTTTAACTGCGAAATCGCTGTAATCCCCAGAGCTTTCCTTTTGTTCAGTACTGCTGCAGCACGCGCGCTCTCAAAACAAAGGCAAGAATAAACTTTGAAATAATTCAGAGTCAATTAAATCTATGATCTATATGGGGTAGCCAGACTAAACTAAATTCCAAAAGATTTTAACCATTTTTTTTCCTGGAAGATTCATTTCATGGGAATCAGATCGTTGTGCATTACAAAATGCAAATACTGTAAATGCATAGTTCAGGACTTTTACACAATTTAAAACCTAGTATTCATAATTCCTTTAAATTTAATATTTCACAGAATGAAATATTCTCATATTCATGTTGAAAAACACACCTGAATCACCACGAAGGACACGATTTATCCCCTAAAAAAAAATCACAGATACTGGCAAGCAAACAAAGTATATCTATCATTTTACCCATGAGGTGCCCAGACGTACACTAAATCCGTACATGACAAATTTCAGCTCCCATGTCATAGCATCAGAAGAGAGTTAAAGAACATGTAACTTTATTGACAAGCAGCGTGCGAGGTGCGCTGATACGTGTGTGTGGTCTGGCGTTCCGCCCGTCAGACATCACACTGGGGCTGCCGACTACAAAGTGCATGAGCAAGGCTGCTAAAGCAGGACTGTAGCGCAGAGTCAAATGGGCGTAGCCAGGAAGTGCGATTGGTCATCAGCATGTAGGGACCAATTAGAAACCAGAAAACAGGGTAAAATCACTGAAAGGTCACGATTGGGTCAAAACCAGGAAAGCAGACCACCAAGAGTAGATATGACCTAACCCGAGGACTGAGGAAGAGGCTTTAATCGGAGGAGGTTTATACAGACTGATTGATTGATTGTGGGCGTGGCCAATTACAGACTGACATTTGTAATAACTGGACGTGGGTTTGGCCGTGGAGGATTGACTTCGTGTCACTTGTGAAATGGATTCTGCACCTGATGTGACCCTTTATTCCACCACATCCAATCACGCTACCTTTAAATAATCCACATATCCTACCTTATACTTCCCATCCATCTTCCTTTTATTACTTTTAATATATTGTGTTTCTGTTTCAAACATTAAAAAACGATTACATTTTATACTCCCGCTATTACACCATTCAGTAACGGACGTGAAGGTGGCGTTAAATGTCAAGTGAATTATTCGGGGGTTAACAATGCCAGCAGAACATGCAGCAGCAAAACAGCTAGCACACATTGTAATACAGGTATTAATAATGCATTGTATGAACTACTGTACGCACTTACCAAACTACATTATAAAATATATTTGCAAACTGCAGGACCTGCAAAAAAGAAAAATAAATTGACAAATGCATGTGTCAAATTATAGCTCAGAGAATCTGGTAGAAAAGTGCATTTGAAATGATGGAGGAAGGTCTAATAAGCTTTTTACCTTTGATTAAATTTCTCCAACTACATATATAGACAACCAATGGATTATGAAGCCTTGTACTCACACGTAAATGAAGTGGAGTAGAGGATGAGGTTCCTGAAAAACTGGGACAGGCCCTTACAGTTGCATATAAAATGCATCTAGACATATATTAACATTTTATCTAGCTGCTGTATTAGGTATTATTCTCACATGTTTGTGCTAGGCTTGCTGATTTTTCATAGCTGCATTGTTCTACGAGTACTGCAAAAGTAATTGGTCATACTTCAGTGGTTTAACCTAAAAGACTTTTTTTAAAACTACAGATGTTTTTATTGTTTTGCACAGTTGTTCGAAAGATAAGTGTCTTGAACTAAAATATCTGTATTCTTTCTGATGTGGTGATATTAGAATTTTGAAATTAGTTACCTTATTGGTTTCCCTTGAGTCAAATCAGGCAGTAATCACAAGCACGCTACAAACCTGTCCGCTATGGCTTTCAAAGCTTCATTTCTTCCACCACTGTGTGGTCTGGCTTAAGCGATTAAATGTTATCATTAAATGTGGGCCATAAAAGCTTGTTCTAGGTAATAAAATACCGCATTGACTCACATGCAAAGCAAAAATGCCCATGTTGCACATCCATGTACAACTTTCTGTTACGACCAAAGGAAGTCAGTCAATGAAGGTAGACAAATCATTGCATGAAATAATAGATGCAAAACTGAAGTCCTAAAAGATCCCTGGGCATCCTTCCAAAGAGTAGGGGGGTACCCCAATGTCTTGGCTAAAATCAGAGGTGGACATTTCAGGTCCAGAAAGTAAAAATCCAGACCACATTTTTGTTTCAACCAACCAGTTGAATACTCTGTGACAGTGACTCCTTATACTTAACTGGTGGGTTGAAACAAAAACTTGGTCTGGATTTGTACTTTCTGGACCTGAAATGTCCACCTCTGGCTAAAATTGTCCACTGTGGTGCTTTCGAAAATCTGGCCTCCCAGTCATCCCCTATACTGTATCTAATTGGTAAATTCTCTCATGCCCCTTCACCACCTAAGCTACTGTGTGGAGTGTGTACTGGTGCAGAACAAAACATTATATGATTGTACTATTGTGTTTATTATTATCATATAATATTTGCTGTTAATGTAAATTTAAGCTGTTACAGTATGCTAGGGTGTAAGGTTTACTTACATGCTGCTTTTGAATGTTCTATGAATGCATTATAAATGCACTGTGAAGGTGCAGTTAATGTGAAACTTTACCTAGAAATGTATCATTACATTCATTCATTCGTAATTTCAATTCAATTCAATTTTGGGTTTCTGAAGTTTGGAAAGTTTGAAACTTTCTATTCCACACAATCAAAGTTTAGTTAAATTGTAAATAAAATGAATTTGTAAGAATTTATGCCCTGTGATGAACTATCCTCCAATCCAGGAAGTACCTGTCATTGTGCTTCCTGGGATAGGCTGTAAGCTATTGGTGACTTTTAATGGATGGATGGATGGATGGATGGATGGATGGATGGATGGATGGATGGATGGATGGATGGATGGATGGATGGATGGATAATTTGTCATAGCACAATCGAGCAAAAAAACATGCATAAAGTCCAAAAATGTTTCAGGAGAAACATCTGGATTAGCATTGTTTTTGCATACTAGAGGAAAGCAAAAGCTCTGCATGCTGAAATCCAGGCTGACACTCTGTAAGGCCACGTGTCATTCTGTCCTGCCTCTTGACAGAGGAAACACATACAGTCTCTGCTAAAACACCCAAAAAGCACCTCTAACTGGCCCAGCTTTTTGTCACCTGTGAACATGTCCATTCGTCAAGATCTTATGAAAGGCTATTATGTCCGATTATATCACTTTTCTCCACAGCCCCGTTATCCACTGCCGGCTCGTCCTGCTTCACTGGGCCGACGCACAGGCGTTTCCACATCTCATGAACAGTCCGTGGGCAGCAGTCTGTCCAGATTTTTCTCTCCTGGAAGCACGATTCTCCACTCTCAGTGGTACGGGATGTACACGACCCATTTTAAACTCGTCACAATCCCGATATCTTGGATGGGTTCATCAAACTGATTGGGGCAGTAATGAGAGTTTTTCTCTGTCTTATTCCTGCTGTTTTTCTTCCTGTAGTTCCATCCATCCATCTATCCATCCACTTTAACAGCTCTGGGTCACAGTAGGTCTTCCCGGGAAACACATGGGCGACCATCTTTTCCTTCTTCTTTTCTCCAATTTGAAATCGTAATCCTTTGAAGTACCGATATTCATTGTGCTCAGGCCCCCACAGTGGCACTGATGTACCTAAACATATCGATTTGAACATGAAAGTGGTGTTTCTCCTCGAATCCACAAAGCACACTTAAGGCTACCTTTTGGGAACCTGAGATCAGTCTAGATTTGGATGGATGGATGGATGGATGGATGGATGGAAGTAACACAAAGTGTTCATATGAAAACTTCTCGATGTAATTTAATCCTGACATCAGCTACATTGTTTTTCAGAGTTTTATAAAATGCATTGAAATTTGAAAAGAAATTGTCTCTTAGTCTCCTGTTCATGTAATGTTGGTCAAGTCTAGGTTATATTCTTATTTTTTTCATTAAAAACCCAAAGTTAATGTCACATTTATTATTTTTTTGTGATGAGAGCTATACTCTATTACCACAGTAATGTACATACATTGTATAGCACCTTGTTATTCCAGATTTGATAGTTTTCTATATGTAAATTATTTTATGGCTCCTATACTGTAGTTGTTTTGTAGGATATGAGTAACTATACTCAATTCAGCTGCATTTATTTTAGTAACGTGCATAATGCAGCACATATCTATCCATTTAACTAATCTGGCCTCACATTTCAGCCAATTTTTCAGTGATCAGTGAGACAATATAGCCTGCAATGTGACAGTAGTACGGTATAATTAAAAAAATGTCTAATGTAGCTCCTTGTCCTTGTGTAATTTAGCTAGCCCACTTAGCAGCCAACACACTGCTAGAACGTCCTATTAAACTTTAATTGCCTCTGATTGGTGTAACATTATGACAACACAGGTTTTATTGAATTTTGAAGACCAGGCGTGGTGTAAAGACCACTTCTAATGGCTGGTCCTATTTAGTGCCCTGAGTTGTCATGGCAACCTCAGCATGCCGCTAAGAGCAGGATCCTTCTTAAACCCACTCGTGAACTCTTGTGCACGCATGCATGCAGAAAAGCATTTCTATCACCTGTTTATTCAATTGCTTCAATGGGATGGTGCACGTTACCATACCTGGCTGACATCAAGGTTGCCATGCCAACAACAAGCCTGTCAAGGACTAAAAATTATGATGTATGAATGACTCGGGTGACAAATTATCATGGTGCAGCACTAGACCTTTGGGCTACTGAGCACCTGACATTCCCCTCTAAGTGTGACAGTGTCAGAGAACCTGAGTTACCTCCTAAAAGAGAAATTGAGTCTTTATCTGTCTCCAAGCAACTTAAAAGTAATACCACAGTACATTAACACTGCAACTGATTCCTGAGCGTGCTCCGCTGCGCAGACGGTAATCTCTGTTGAGGCGTGCATCTGGCACGTGGCTGGGGAGTCAAATGGGCCTCTGGGATGTATCCCATAAGCCCAGTCCCTCTGGGGTCCCATCAGCAGGCTCCACAGGAGCTAGCGTAAGCAAAACACCTGCAGTGTCACCTCGCAGATGTACTACAGCTGCAGTCGAATGCTATGAAAAAACTGGGTGGGGTGGGATTGGGTTCCTGCAGTCACGTCACGGATGCGCAGCTGCAGTCAAGGTCATTGGGATGGCTCTTTGTTCATGCAATGGCTTCCATTTATCAAACTGAACTACTGGCAGGAAATGCACTCCCTGAGTTTTGGACTGTGGCGCCAATGGGACAAACCATTGAAATATTGCTTCTGACCCTCCAAAACAGTTGCCATACTTCACTGCCTTCCCCTCAGATCTGGCATCAACAAGCAAGAATCCCCTATCATTCTTCATCAGTCAGAGACAAGATCTGCACAACGTCTGCGAAGCTTGCACAATGAAGACCAACACACCCACCACGGCCAACATCTCCTGTGGTAAATTTGACCCATTCCATCAGGGTATGGCAAAAGCAACTGAAAGTTGCAGTAAATTAAAATAGCTGATTGACACAGCTAAACAAATCAAGGCATGACATGCCTGTAGATGAAAGACCTGTTGTTGACTGATGACTGTGTGAGACTACAGGAAGCATTGAACCATTAGTGTTAATTGCTCAATTAATAACAGAGCAGTCTGAGGTCAATAAATCATTTCACTGCAGAAGATTCAAAATCAAGTCCACAGTCCATGAAACATAGATGACATAATTTATAAGGCTATCAATTAGATTTTTTTCCCCATTCTATAGAGGTCTTATTTGCAAGAACAGTAACATTTTAATCAATCAGTAGCCAATGGTTGCTCTAAATTTCAGCCTCTAATATGTAAAATCCATTCTTACTCGTCTTCAGAAACCCCATATTACCGCATTTTTAATCATGCATCTGAACAAAAAAGGTTTTTTCTTCCGCAGGTAAATCCATTGCAATATATAGCACAAACCACAAGGTGGCAGTCAACATAAGCAAAATTTTGCAGCATGATTCTGAACCAAGAAAGTGCCCAAAGGAAAAGCCACTTGGAGACTTAAGCTGATTGTGGTAATAAGGCGCCAGACCCAGTGAGCTGGATGTCAGGATGGAAACAGAGATTAGTCTGCTTCAAGGAAATGCTAAGCAGATGAGTGATGGAAGCCTGTTTGCCATTATTTACGTATAACTATCGCTTTGCATTAACCTTCATTTATAAAATTTTGGATTCATGCGCTATTTTTTGTCATTAGCTCTGCTCTGAATAATAAATATACCAAATGTAATGTTTGTAAGCATTCATTCAAAGAGCACTTCAGCAATTCAGCTCCAGTCCAGAAATTAAGTATTTTAGATTCTTGATAGATGTCTTACTGCTTGGTTTTAATTAATCTACCTAATAATGCAGATATGTGTGCTTGGTATTTAATAGAAAGTAAGAAACAGACCATAGATACAGTATATCATCTGAGTGATTTAGCTAACATCTGCTGTGTGATGGAAAGTACCAGAAAGTACACTTGACATCCCGAGGTCAGTATTCAGGCCATTTTGAAAGCTGAACAGGACTGAGTCCATAGGAACGGTATCGCTGATAGCAGGCAACATTAACCGTTAAATCAGTACCTACCTGATCTGTACCTCAGTCTCAGGGTAACTTGCAGGAGATACCTGCTTCCAAACTGCGTGAGGAGCTTCACAGTGCGGCGGGTGCATCAGCTAAATGGAAGCATTGGAGCAGGACTTGGAGGAAGAACGTGGTCTGATTACTCATACTGTCTCTAAACAACGAGAGGAAACCCATGCTGGTATATCAGCAATAATGAATACAACAAGCGTACTTAGATTAGTTTATTTATGTCTGTTTGTATACAATGAAAATTATATAAAAGACACCTTTACAAAATAAAGTGAATTTGCAATTATCAATGAGTAAGGCAAGGCTTTGCAAGGGCATTTCTGAAGACACACAACAGTAATGAAGAGAGAGAGAGAGCCTCCCTTCCAGAAAAGTCTGGAAAATTCCACACTCTGGTCAGCACATAATGTTGTCTCACCTGCTTAAAATAAGGAAAGACATACAACACACTGACAGAGATGTGTGGAGTGCTGTCTCCGGGCAGCGGGCTGGGGGGGTTCAGCGCTGGTCTTCTTGTAAACTGTTTGGACGGGTCCCAAAGCTGTCAGCAGTAGTCGCGTCCCTGAAACCACCCAGGCGATTTCTCGGGGCCCCGCCCTCCGCCCCGCGTCCTTTCCTCACGAGACGATACTGTTACACAAACAGGCAAAATTGTGCTTCTTATGCAGAGTGAGAGACTTGCCCAGTGGTGTGGTACTGTATCTCTCCGAGTGAAATACTTGACCAAGGTCAAGAAGAGAGCCACAGTGACGAGGAGCAAATGGGCTGACGGATTGTGTAACTCCCCTCCAGACGCCTCTCAATCACCCCCCCAGCCCTCCTCCACACGCCTCTCAATCACCCCCCCAGCCCTCCTCCACACGCCTCTCAATCGCCCCC
>JAODLC010000123.1:4781086-4796485 GCA_026781145.1 Hippopotamyrus pictus | reverse complement strand
GGGGCCCCCCCCCCCCCCCCCCCCCCCGAATCGCTTCTGGATCAGCAGAAAGCGGCAGCGTCTGACGCCGTTGACGAGGCACGCGCTTCGCTTTAAAGAGAATCCACCCCCCACCCTCTCGCTCCCCCCATTCTTGATTGCGGCCAGGAGGTCAGGCAGCAGAAGCTTCCGGAGGTGAACCCCCACCGCCCCCCAGCCCCAGCAGACATCCCAGAGTCGCCAACTTGACGACAGCCAACGGCCATCACACGTTGTAGGGCGACCGCTGAAAGGAAGTCTTTGGAGTTCAAGGCAACGGGTGTTTTTTTTTTCATATTTAAATTCAGTGAGTTACACTGTTTTTTGTCCATTTTGAACAAGAAGAAAAGCAAAGTGAAAGAATATTACGATGCATATTGTTTCTCAAATGCAAGAGAACAAAATATTCTCTCTTGTGCTACGGTTTTCAGTCTAGACAAAGCTCTCTGGTCAGATACTCACTGGCTGGAGATATGGATGCTCTGGTAATCTCCAAGTTTCTCTTCACGGAGCCAACATCTATGCATTCATAATTCCCCTGGTGAAAGATAAAAAACAATCAGCAAAAATTGAGCTATCGCACACTGCTATTGTTCTGCCTTAATTGATTGTGTTGGATTCACTTGCATAATTAAGATAAACATGATCCGAGACACACATATATAACCTAGTATTCTATGTATTTTGTTATATAATTTGACAAAAAGTGCATAGATGCATAATGTGTGGGTGGTGTGCGGCTCAGTGGATCAGGGGCCGCTGTAAATCCTGTGCCCGACTAAATGATGCCACCATTGGGCCCTTGAGCGTGGCCCTTTACTCTAGGGATGTGGGTCAACCTTGCTGGTCATATGAAGATCTGATCTATTAATGCACTATATACTTTATAATGCAGTACAAAGCACCCTTAATGCTTATACCGAGCATTATAATGCGTTATTACTTGCTATGAAATTGTTTATAAATTACTAAAGACTGGACTTTGAGTAAAGTGTTACCAAAACCAGCTGAGTCCTACTCAGGACATGGGACACGCTGATGTTTATCGCTGATCAGAAAGCAAAGGGACGGCTTTGCCGTGCCTCTCTCTACTGAGCGGGAGAGAATTGGGGTATCTGGGTGGGGAAAATGACACCTGGAGCTATCAGCTTTCCGGCAGGTTCTTGGCACCGATTCCTCCTCCTCAAGCTCATCACGCTACGTCGTATGACCGACGACGCAGGGGTTTATAAGCCCGACGTTGTGCTGCTACTTGGGGATAATGGAGCGCACGGCCTGCTGGGAAAGGAGCCTGACACCAAGGGGGCAGCCTGGCAGGCACACGGACCTCCGGGAAGCACATCTGGACGGGGCACTCCAGGAGCCAGCTGGTGGGGCGCAGCTGCTGGAGAGGCAGGAGGGAAAAGCCGAGCCGGACGCTGTGGGGGCACACCGCGGCCGGGCAGCGCTGGGTGGTGAAGGGCAGGCTCAGGCTGGCGTCGCAGCTGGACCTTGAGGTCACTGTGCACGCGGTCACTTGGAGAAAGAGGGACATGCTGATGTCGCCCAGCATGCGGTAGGCAACCTGCAGCGGGCGAGGTACCAAAGGACGTAAGGAGCTGCGAGTAACCAGCTACAGTACA
Organism: Hippopotamyrus pictus; assembly: GCA_026781145.1. Taxonomy (NCBI): domain Eukaryota; kingdom Metazoa; phylum Chordata; class Actinopteri; order Osteoglossiformes; family Mormyridae; genus Hippopotamyrus; species Hippopotamyrus pictus. Next base: position 4,794,845 of record JAODLC010000123.1, on the reverse strand, counting down.
GGCAAAAGCACCTAATACAATAAAATACAATAAAATATTTATATTCTGTGATTTGGATAAGCTCTTAGAAAAAAAAGGGCAAAAATATGCATTTTCTTTCGACTAAAATTTGCACCATTGCTTGTTACTGGGGCTGTACCCTCAAGTATCTGCTAACTGTACCCTTAGCTGTACGTAAATGTACCTTTTAAGGTACAGATATAGACTTTGAGGAACATTGACAAGCAAAACAATTTTTTTCCCTTTTGTCTAAGAGTGTGGGTCGCACTGTGGTCTCAGACCATCGAGGTCGTGATCTGAGTTTGCATGTTCTGCCTGTGCAGATCTGGGTGTCTGTGGGTAGGGGAGAGTCACGTGTGGCTCTGTGGGTTCGGACTCTGCATTGGAGGGCTGCTGGTTCTAATCCCATGACCGGCAGAATAATTTAACCATTTGGGCCATTGAGCAAGACCCTTATCCCCAATTGCTCCAGAAACACTGTCTGTCGCTGCTCTCTGAGCCTCTCTTTGGACAAAAGCATCTGTTAAATATGTAAATGTACGGCTTCTTTACGGTGCACCAGCATCCTCCCACAGTCCAAAGATGCTGTTTAAGCTTAGTGCTTTATCACGTATATGAATTTGTGCCCCGTGATGGGGTTTCCATCCTGTCTAAGGCAATGTTTCCCAATCCGGCCCTTGGTGAACCACAGTCGGTCCACGTTTTTGCTCCCTCTGAGCTCCCTGCCAGACAGTCCACATTTTTGCTCCCTCTGAGCTCCCTGCCAGACAGTCCACATCTTTGCTCGCTCCCAGCTCCTACAGGCAAAAATGTGGACTGTCCGTGGGTCCCCATGAACTGGACTGGGAAACACTGGTCTAGGGTGTCCCCAACCTTGTGCCTCACCTTGGCCCTGTACTGGTTAAATTGCTATGGAAGCTGGTGGGATTGATGGATTTCCATGTTTGAATTTAAGCTGGCTGCTGCTTAGGAGTCACACACTTTTCTGTATATGGACAGCAGGAGGGGGGTGTCAACAGTCCTGGGGAGACCTGTCATACCTCAGCATAAAGGGGCTTGTCGCTCGGAACCCGGGTCATCGGGTCGATCGGATCGCTGAAATCCGCGGCGGTGAACAGCTGCATCAGCAGAGGTACCTGGTCTATCTGGTTATCCGGAGGGGGCTGGCTGGGCCCGATGTCTGGCGGAAAAGAGAGAGAGAGAGTGAGGGCTCCTGTGTCTACAGACGAGAATACGGGGCACACAGCAAGGGAAACCGTTACCCAAGAAAAATCTGATGAACTGAACAAGAGAAATGCAAACTGTTACGATTAAAAAATAATTCAGACTCACTCAAAAAATACAGTAACACTTAAGGCCATGTTTTTAGTGATTTATAAACACATTCATAATTATAATGCATTCATAAAGCAATACAAACATGGCTATAAACATTTTTCAAAAGGCATAGCTATATGTATTATGCATTATGAAGGTGTCTATAGTGCATTATAGATGACAACATCATAAAGCATTCATAATGTATGACAAACACGGCTATAATGTGTCATGTCTTTTTATAAATATTTATAGTCATATTTGTAATGCTTTATGAATGCATTATAATACATTATGAATGTGTTTATAAGTTACTAAAAACATGGCCTTAAGTGTTACGGAAAATATCTTTTCTATACAGAAGAAACCAAACTATTAAATTACTGCAGCCCTGATAAATTCCTATTAATACAGAACAAAATGCTGTATATATAGTTAGTCCTGTCAACCATTTTACCAATCATTACATATCATGTTAATATAGTTATTAAGTTGTCTATTATACTGTAATCAGTTTAAGATCTCACATCCTTTCTGATATAAAGCAACAAAGACCTTCATATTGTCCTCGGAGCTTAAACTTAGCTCACTCAGGAACTTATCACAGCCAGGAAAACCTGGAAGTTTCGTGAAGATATTGTTAAATTGCCGGAATCACACTGTTCTCTAAAGTCCCCGGTCATCACAGTGGCGCAGATAGGATTTTTGAATTGGGGGGACCAAGGATATTTTTTCCTTATGCAAAGACGGCAGATGCTGTTTTTTTTTGTCCTGTAAGTGGGGGGGGACGGATCGAGGTCACTCTGAATCTGAAGGGGCCCGTCCCGTCCGTCCCTGGTGCTAACTGCGCACCTGGGTCATCATGACTAATTCAAGGACCATAAGAGAAACTAGAGGAAAGTAAATCAATCGCACAGGAGATCGGAGGACTGGTGGCGTAAGTCAACACTGTGAATTATAAAACCACATACCAGAACACTCTCATGCAAATGGAAAGTGTGTGAGACAATTTCCCACAGAACAGTGCAGCAGAAAACATGGACATGACCCCTGCCAGAGAAAGCCTGCGGGATAAAAACCAGATACAGCACAATACAGGCTCTGAAGAACGACTGCCAAATCGGGTCTTAACGATGGATGAGAATTCTGCAGTTCACGGCTTGATTCCAACATTGAATGTGAAACAGATAAACACAGAGCTAGATGCAGTCGCATTACTGACTGCAGCAAGCTGCGCAATGTGCCGCTAAACAATGCGACACTAAAACCTCAGAAGGAGACACCCCTGTCCTCATGTAGGTGGATTTTAACGCAACACAGCAAGACAAAGAAAGTCGAGGAACAGACTTTCGCCGAGCCCAGTTGCAAATGCTTGTTGACAAGGAGGACACAAGGGCACGCTGAGGTGTCATCTGCCTGTGTCCTCCGGGAACCAATGGGACAAAGGCTGAGTAGGCTCTCCCCAGCTGCGTGACTCTGTAGGTTAGGAATCTGTGCCTGTATCCGGAAGGTCGCTGGCTTGAATCCCATAGCTAGCAGAATAATCTTATTGCCGTTGGGGCTTTGAACAAGGCCCTTAACCCAAAAAACTGCTCTGGGGTGCCAGAAAAATGGCCCAGTACCCTGCCCCAACCCCTACCCTGCTCTCATAGGAGAGCAAGATGGGATATGTGAAACCCAAAGAAGTCCTAAATGCTTGTGCTTGTACAGATGGCAAATAAACTATCGTCATTATATTGTAATCTTTTCCTTTCTAGTTAAAATTGTGCAAGCAGAGCTTGATGGTCCATTTGGTTGATGCTCGTTGATGATCTTATTTCCCAAAGGCAGTGTGCTAATGCTAATTAGCCTTCACAGAGTCCAAAGTTAACTAGACACCATATTAGATACTTTCAGAAATAATAAAGAGCATCTAAAAACCACTGGTGCCACACAAAAAAGCAGAAAAGGAGAAAAGGCGCTTTTTCAGGATGATCTGGGTCACTACCGATGCTGAAGAACTTAACACAGCACAGCAGTGTTGCCCAGCACAGTCTTCTGGGACCCACAGATGGTCCATGTTTTTGCTCCCTTCCAGCTCCCTGTCAGACAGTCCACATTTTTGCTCCCTCCCAGCCCAAAAACGTGTACTGTCTATGGGTCCCTGAGGACTGGATTGGGAAACACTGCAGTACTGAAAACCATGGGCCACATCCACGGCAAATTCCGATGGACATTTTGCTCAAAGTGCAATTCTTACCGCTGATTTGGTATTTACAAACGTAACCTGCATAGTTTTTTTTCTCAATCGAAACATTTCGTCAAGGACACAGACCAGCCTTGCCTGGCACACATTTGTCTGCGTACAGACAGGTTGATGATCCCTGCTGACAACCAATAAAATGCTCATTCATAGGAACTGATAAGAACTGTGGAGAATAAAGTGTATCCCCTCCCTTGCTGGATATCGCACATGACGTTAGTCACTAACATCAAACACTAAGTCATACATTGAGGACAGGAAATCCACCATGCACGGAAATGACAGCAGCCTGTCTTTGTTGCCAGTGCAACTTCATGACAGCTTGCTAAGGGAAGCCTTCTGTGTCTAACTAGTACACGACGCTCCTATCACCACACAGCTGATCAAAAATGGAACGTGATCATATCTGGCTCTGGCTACACTGAAAGGATCCTGCAGTTGTAAGGGTATAGCAACATTAATTCTGCACAGAAAGAAAACATCCAGGTTTCCTCATAATGGCTTTCTCAACCACATCGTCTTTTGGCAGGCATTCATATACTACTGTAAGACTCTTATACTGAAACTTCGGTATTTTTCGATACTTTGAAGTGGTAAATGATTCAGTGCTGGAGCATTCGGTAACTTCCATGTTTAAACAGCGACGCTGAGCCATCTGCCCATCGTGCTAATTCACAAATGGACGCGTGACGCGGCAACGCATCTGACCGCAGTTTCTTTAATTTGCTCAATGAGAAACTAAAGACGGACCAAACATGGTTACAGGAATATGCTGACGACTTGTAGTGAACTTGCTTATCTTGCTGACGAAGACTGTAATTCATAAGACATCAACAGGCCAGTGTGTAAAAAGTATTATAAGTCGGCGCAGAGCAAGACTGGAAACACCTCCATCCTGGCCAAACATCTTGCTGACTTCCATCCCAACCTATACTGAGAGCTCAAAAGCCAGCTGGTTGGTAAAAAACTTGGTAAATAATACTTTGATGGTATTAATATTTAAAATACTAAAAGAAAACAAAGTATCATATCAAAGATTAAGTATACAATTAAAACTTTTTTGTTGCACCACTTTTTAAATAGATCAAAGGCACTGCTACATGACTAAAATCTTGAATTTTACAAAACTTACTTTTGATATTTAAGTATATTTTAGGTATTTATTTTTTCCATTTGTTAATGAAAAGCTTTTATATTTATGCTGACTGCTGAAAGATTTAACTGTTATATTTTATTTAAAGGTTATTTTATTATAAGGTTTTGTATAGGTCTTGTTTTTGTTTTGAAGTATATATAAAAGTTGCAAATGAAAGAAAAAATAAAATAAACCCATTGACCTTTGGACTTTAATGTTCTTTAATTTTTGTCATAGTATCATATCGGTATCGAAAACCGTGATATTGGTATCAAAGTCAAAATTCTTTTGTGACAAATCTATACTACTGCGTATCTTACATGCTTTTATCATTACTGTAAACACAGTAGCCCAAAGAACAGGTTCTAATTCTTCACAGCTAAAGGAAAAACAACTGAGAATGTATCTTGACTTAAGGCCTCCACAGACAAAGCAGTGGAGCAAAGCGATGTCAAGGTGTGAAGGCACACGAGAGTTCAAAGGTCATATACTTCACTCCAGAAGGAGATGTTCTGGTGTGAAGCTACACCAGAGGTGAAAACTGGGTCATTGCCTCCACCTCTCCGATGGGACCTGTGTCATACAGAGGAGCAACCTTGTCTAGGGAAAAGAAGCACTGTCAAAGGGCATGGATAGCAGCCTTTGAGGAGATCAAGCAGGCATCCCTGACATTCAGCTAATGTCCAGGCAAAGTGGGTCAATAGGCATAACTCTTATACGTTTGATAGAGCAAGTGTCGACCAAAACAGTGCTACATGGAGATTCAGCTCAGAGATAGTTTTTGCATGGAAAGCCTATATTTATATCTGTCTCTGGTGAATAATACCAAAGGTTCAGCTAGGTGTGGCTTTTCTGTCCTCTAACCCTGTTAAGTGAAACTTGAAGCAGAACGTTATTGCTGTTTCCAAATTTAGTAGCAAAGAAATGTCCATTGTAGGATGTAGCAACAGCAATGCATTGTGGGAAGAAGGATTGCTGCGAGAGAAAAACAAAGCAAAGATGTGCTTGTGTAGTAGTCTTAAATTCAGCAAAATTGTTAATCCTTGAAACCTACCTTTCCGCTCCCTAAATACATGCGCTTGGCTGTCCGGATTAAATGGTAAACCTGGAAATTAAAGACGGTACAGTCAGTGAAATAAAACAACCACATCATCACGTATCTGCCCTTTGTGAACTACCCAAACTGTTTTACAAAGTGCACATCAGCTGGTTGAATTAAAAGGACAATATATGTGGGAAGCTTAGGTCATTTCCAAAGGCCACAGACTGATCAATGAATAAACTGATGTGCGGTGGTACGTGTCAGGTCGCCTGTCCTATTAACCTCTGAGTATCCTAACACAAAGTTACATTCAGGAATTAAATGATATCTGGTGTGAGACCCGCAAAGGCCATATATTCTGTGTCAAAAAAAATCCAAAATAAGTCTTCTCCTTAAACCAAAAAAAAAAGATTACAGAGGATAACTTGTTTGGCAATAGATATTGTACTCACTGGTTGGAAATAAATATGTGGCAACCATAAGGTTTCTCTTCACTGAGCCAACATTTACACATCCAGATGTAAAATTATCCTGGGGAAAGAACAGATAAATAAAACTATGAGGGCCGTGGCATTAAAACAAAAACCTTTTCGAAAAGCATAATTTGGAAATAATGCTGTAATAGCATATATTCCAACCCCGTTGCCCGTGACCCTGAAAGTCTCTTTGAAATATAAGCTGTTTGAAAATGGATGGATGGTGTAAAAACACACTTTTACCTTCAGTAACCAGAAATAAAAATAACATACATTAAAGCTGTTGTAAAACTTCATTTTGGGGGTGACAGTAAAATCCACCAGTAATTTCTGGCTGAAGATCTTCCTGTACACAATATAGTGTGACTGATCTCCATAAACTGGTTTAATAAGAAGTGTTTAATTAATTTTCATATTTATTGGAAAGTACTGTTGCATTTTATATGACCATATAATTAAATCAATGGTTGCTGGCATACCTCAACATTACATTGTAGTATTTTATTAAACAGATTCGGGAAATTAAAAAAAAGAAAATCACTAACAAGGTCTGTGTTTGATTTCTGAGCACCAGAATTTTCACTTATTTTATTATAGAACAATCAGGGAGCATAACATTATAGATTTTAAATTGTTTAAATAAAATTGAATCTATTATGGAGGTTTAAGTGGTTCTAATTGGAAGGACACCACCAGGAATGACTGGGGGCTTCAGAGTTAAAGTAGGTACATCTTGACCTTGGGCCCAAAGTTTCCGGAAGGCTTGACCCCAAATATGTCTCTTAATTACGCCCTCAGCCACATGGCGGCGCGCAGGACTGCAGCAGCTACTCGCGCTCCCGGGAAACCCTTGAATCCTTGAATTCTTGATCACATTGCATTATATGCTTGATACTGCAGCTGTTTTCCATGTTCAAACTCATGCACTAAACACACTGGCACTGGAGGGCACACCAACCATGTTGGCGCACATCTGCGCGGAGCACTCCAAGGCCCAGCTGGCAGCGGCTGGCTCTGGGAGCTCCATGAGGGAGAGGCTGAGCCTGGTGCTGTGGCGACAGGCTCGCGGAGGGCAAGGCACCTCAGTGAAGGGCAGATCCCACACCGAGCCGAGATCGAACCCCGAAGCCGCCGAACAGCTGGTAACTTTGAACTGGAGAACGATCCCTCCCAGAGTGGTACTGGAAATCTGGAGCAGGAAAAGGAGGTGGGGCTTAAATGACAGTCTCTTCTAAGGATAAGTACATAGTGGAATGCTTCTTTGTGCAAATCCCATCTTCCTCCATTTTGAGACGCAGACACCGTTAAGAGTGAAGCTTGGGGTTTGAGCGCGAGGTCAGGTCTTTTATCTGGCTCCCCTGGAGCGTTTTGGGGGGAGGAACATGTTCTGCTCAGGGGCACGATGCACATGTGACTCTTTTGCCGAGGTCGGGCCTCAACCCAACTATCGCCGGTACAGAGGCCTAAACCGCTGAGCCACACCTCACCCCCCCGAATGTCCTGGGGAGTCGTACCTCAGCATAAATGGGCGTGTCCCTCGGAATCCGGGTCGTCTGGTCGATCGGATCCGTGAAATCGGGGGTGATGAACAGCTGCATCGTCAGAGGTACCTGGTCTTTTTGGTTATATGGGGGGGGCTGTCTGGGCCCGATGTCTGGGGGAAAAGAGCGAGAAAGAGGTTCTTTGCCACCGTGACACATTTAATAGACAGAAATCATCACAATATTTGGAAAGATATCCCTATAATCCATTTGGAAGACCGAGCATTTGGTGATGTCAGTTCTCGTTCCAAATACGGGTAACCCCCGTCTTGCCACAAATCGGGTGCCGTGTTAGTCACTGAAGTCAGCCTCTAAAGCGTTGATTGAGTAGAGCAAATCCACCATGCGTACAAATGTCGACGGCTTGTCCTCGCTGTCACTACCTTGATGACAGCTTGCTAACAGAAGCCGCCTGTTTCTAACTAGTGAACGGCGCTCCTGTCACCACACAGCTGATCGAGAATGGAAAGTGAACGTATCCAGTTCTGACTACTCACGGTGTCAGTAAATATGCCAAGATCTCTGGGAGTAACTCCAGATATACTCCCATATATACCCATTTAAAGGGGAACAGATTAAACCTTAGATTCAACCTTAGATTTACTCTGGGGAGAAAATTATAAATTCAGGATGGTCATTGTGAAACAGGAGACAGGAGGTGAATGGGTAGTACAGATGACCTTCACCTTCAGAGTTGGGGGTTTGAATCCCACCTCGTTGCATGTGGAGTCCCCATGTTAAAGAAATTTCTTCCCATAGCCTAAAGACACACAGGGTGTTTCTCAATACCAGGAACACAAAGATCTTACTTGTGGTCTTGGCAAGACCAGACTTGCTAACTTGCCTCCCAAAAACAACCTGGGGGGCAATAAATCATAGGATTGGTCTTGATTGGCAAGGATGCAACCATGTATCCTTGATATTTGGGGGGGGACAAGAATTACATCTAGGGATTTTTACCCTCCTCTGTACTTCTGGTTTTCAGAAATTGAAGATGACATAAAACAGGGACACAAGTACGGTCAAGAATGCATATTGAGAAACACTTACGGTTAATTAGCATCTCTAAATTGCAAGTGCTTTCCATGCCATAGACTGGTATCCTGTTCCAGTTGAAAAAAAAAAGTCTTGGTCTGGATTTTTACTTTCTGGACCTGAAATGTCCACCTCTGATCAACACAACCATGTTGTGTTCTGTGCTGCCATGGATAGGCTACAGGCCAGCCTGCAACCCTCACCAGGAAATCAGGTGGGAAGATAATTGGATAAAAAGTAAATCCACAACCATTGTCAACTAAATCATCTTCCATTAGATTGGAAGCAACACTGGACACTGCACACCTACTCATAAACATTCTGATAATAGAAACACAACAAAGAATGAATTTTATCTTAAAGCCAAAGAAAAAGAAATCAGTGCACTAACATCAACACGGACAAGTGTTTTACAACTCAAGATTTTCTGGTGGAAAATGTCATTGTAGCCATTATCGCCATAAAGGGACCTATAAAATGTCAGGACCTGTACTAGGAACAAGCTCATAAAGATAATGAGTGAACCAGCTGATGTCAAGACCACCACCATCAACAACCATGACCAGAAGACTGTGAGCAGATCAAATGAGAAGCCCTGACATTCAGCTAATGCCGAGACAAGGCATATCAGCAAGAATCAGCAAGACAAGGTATTGTTACTTCACATAGACATTCAGCTCAGGTATTATTTGACATGGAGGACCTCTGGAACATTTATACCTGTATCTGTCTCTTGTGAATGAGGTAAAATAATGCCCAAAGCTCATATGGATGTAGAATGAGTCCATCCTCTCACCCTAGTTCATGAAATGTGAAGCAGAATGTTATCGGAGCTTCCAAATTTAGTTGGAAATATGTTATGTACCGTGTATCTGGACACAGTGCATAGGGGTGCTGCAACACCAGTGCATTGTGGGAAGGACTATAAAGAGGAGAAAGCAATGTATGAATGTACTTACGGGACAGCCTTAACAGAATGGATACTGTACTCACGTGCTGGATGTGAGGACGGAGGTGTAAGTTCAATGTTTCGCTTCACTGACGCAGAATGTGCACATGGTACGGAGCGATCACTCTGTTAGGTGAAAAGAAATTGGGTGGTGACTAAAACGATGCACTTTTTAAAAGCATACGTAGTGTGATAATATACATTTTCCTTTATTGAATGAAAACAAAAGTTATCCTGCAGTTTAGCCTACAATTATCTCTGTGGTCTCCATTTGAAGCGTTCCCTTCAGAGTACAATACAGTACAACTGTGTTCAATTACAGATAAATAATCATTGTACTAAATATTAGACTGCCAGCATATTAGTAAAGATATAGATCCACACAAAATGCTAAGCTAATATAGGTCCGTACGCTTTAGATTTTCTGCGAATAGTTATTAAGAAACAATCTGTCAGCCTAATCAGAATTTTTATTGCTTGTTTAAATAAAGTTCAAGCCATCACAGTGGTTTTAGACATGGTGTCCCATGACTAATTGCATGTACTACTACAGATTAAAATTATTCAGTGTCGTAAAGAAGATGAGCAGGAAAATGCCACACCGCATGACATTCTTATCTGTAGGTCAGCACCGTGAATGACATGGTCCATCGGTGTGGCAGTGAACACAACTCAGGCTGAGTATAGAGGTTTTTGGCTAAAGTACTTCGCTTATCATTCATACAGTGTTATGCAAATGAAAGGCATTCAGCCAATACCACCATTTCCCTCAACTGTAATTCTAACATTACACAACATCCTGACATTCCCCCATGTCCAAGAAACATTGAATATCAGTGCTTTGGGGTACCAGTGAGAACATGCCTAAGCAACAATAAATTAAGCTAACAGAATTACGAAGTCTGAAGAATTGCAGCATGTCATTAAAAGAGTTTGAAGCCCTTGGCCTAGAGAGTCCCCTGAAGCTCAATGGCGGGAGGTGAGCCAACCTCAGTGGTCCAGACCATCATGGAGCACTCTAAGGCCCAGCTGGCAGCAGTCGGCTCTCGGGGCTCCATGAGGGAGAGGCTCAGTCTGGTGCTGTGGCGACAGGCCTGCGGAGGGCAGGGCACCTCAGTGAAGGGCAGATCCCACACCGTGCTATGGTCAGTGCCCGAAGACACTGAACAGCTGGTCACTCTGAAATGGAGAACGATCTCTCCCAGAGCGATGCTGCTGGAAATCTAGAACACCCAAGGGAGAAGACAAGGGATTGTCTGCTTAGGATGCAGAGAAAGAGGTTCAGGAATCAACATCAACAAATGAAAAAGCTATGTTCTTAAGTAAAACACTTAAACCAAATTGTTTCAAATAGCATGCTAATCTAATGTGCAAAACTAAAAGCAAATTGCTTTAAAACACCTGCTAACTTAGTTTATTCACATGGAGTGGTTTTCTGGGTAAATATGTGTAACACTAACACTGGAAAACAAGATTTTGCTACCAGAGTAAAAAGAACTTTTATACTAAATTGAGTATGTTGATTCCAAATCTGAGCTCGTCTGGATCTTAAGTTATACAAAAATTAATGCATAATAACATATGCGTAAAGATCATAGGAATCTATTGTTTGACTGCTGACATCAGTAGGTCTGCTAGCCATTGAATGAACATTTCCCTGAAAGTATTTCACAGACAAGTTTGGGCAGGTCAGTATGCTGACATCAGCACTGCTGAGTCTGCAGTGACTATACTATTCAACACACAACTGGAACATTTGTGGTGACCTGAAAGTAATATCGCTTCTCCTTGGTTTACAATTAGGTTACACAAAACATATGTGCTTCTTGCGCGTGTGGAATAGTCATGATGACAAAAACCATTACCAACAGAGACACTGGCCTCCTAGAACTGAACACACAGTTGGCTGGTACAATGTACAGCATAAGTCGATCCACAGAAAGTTTACCTTCCTCCACTCCATATAAAACTGGGCCTTATGAAAAATTTTGTTGTATAAATGGATCATGATGGAAATGCTTTTACGCACTTCGCAAGATTCGCGAAGTCATTCGTGATGCCACTTTCAGAACATTACTCAACCCACTTGAACTTGCAGCTTGGGATGCATTTGTGCAAGTAGTGCAAAACTTTCTGGGAAACGAGGAAGCTGAAAACTATGTTGAACTCGTTAACAACATGCTGACAGCATATCAGAAACTCGGTAGCCGAATGTCTCTAAAAATGCACTTTTTACATCTGGATTTCTTTCCACCAAATTTGGGTGATGTAAGGGATCAACATGGAGAGAGATTCCATCAAGATATTTCGCTTATGGAAACAAGATATCAAGGCCACTTTAATCCCAACATGATGGGCGACTACTGTTGGTTTCTACAACGGGATACTACTACCATCCACAAACGCGAAAGCAAATACTTTTAGCACTTTTGAACACCAGGCCTATTCAATAAGCCCAAGTTTAATCTTTAGCAGTTTTGCTGCTCTAAATGCATCAATGGGATGATGATGATGTACCAAGTTTTAGTTTTGCATAATGTGCAGATTAATTTTTAAACGAGTTGACTAAACTTTAAATCCTGATGTGCTACAATAAATCTGACTTCAGATTTTGAATCAGCGCACTCGATTTAGTATAAGATCATTTCTGTATTTTGTTGTCCAGTGTAATTTACACTTTAAGTTCCCATTACTGGTGTGGAGTCACACGCAGCATGCAGATGGCGAACGTGTTGAGAGAGCTACTGCACCTCTGTGTAAAGGAGCTTGCCGATCTGAACGTGGGTGGTGACGTCTACAGGGGCTGTGTAATCCGGGGAGGTGTATAAGTTCATCTGAAAAGACATCCGCTCCAACTGCTTGCAGATGCTCAGATCTGCAGTAGCTTGTTCTGTCGGTGGCTGGGTGGTCCCACTAGCTGAATGAAGCAAGGGAAGAACTCCTTTGTAACCAAACAATGTCATATAATCTGAGGTAGACAAGCTCTTGTTTTCGTGTTCAAGTTGCTGCATTTCCATAAACAAAGCTTACAATCTGGCCATTGAACTATATGATGCATTTTGTTGCCTGTCCTTGTTAGTCATGGGAGTTTTACTTACAAAAATTTTCTGAGGGCAGAAGGACCAAGGGTCCAAGGAACTGGAGGAGGCAGGACTAACCAATCAGATGTCTTGGTCCAGCCTCCTCTAGTTGCTTGGACCCACCTCCTCTACAATCTGACTGGTTTTCTCTCTTAACCAATCATTTTTCCTTCTGTCCTCAGAATATTTTTGTGTGAGTAAAACCCCCATGAGTATCCTTGTCAACTTATTCTAACTGGGCTGCAGGGGAAACTATAATCAGACTTAATCCAGACGTATATGTGTGCTCTTAATTATGTTCAGTTTTGGAAGAATTCTGTACTTCTTCATGGTTATGTTACTGGACCAGTTCCTAGCCATGAAAAGCTTCTGAAATGTCAGCTGATGTTCTACTAAAGAGATAAGCAGCCGATTCTGATTCGTCTTAGTTGGCTCAGGAGACGTGTTAGAGAACATTGCCTCATGTCAGTAGAACATACCTTGTACCCCAGAGTAACTGATAGATTTTGGATCTTTAATCGAAGTTGAAGAAGTCACACCACCGAATTTTCCTGTGACGCTTTTTAGGAGATCCTCTGCATTTGAAGGGAGGTTCATCATGACTGAAACATGACCTTCTGTGGACACCTGATTGTTTCTTATCTGTGGGATGAAGCAAAGCAGCTTTAGTATTGTGTCAGGTCAAAGGTCATGCTCTCACTTCCCAGGTCCAGGGCTCTTGGTTTGAACCAGGTCCCTGCTTTTCTTGCGTGGTAATTAGTGTTGGATAAGCTTTGGATCCCCACAATTATGAGCCAAAAAGCTGGTTACTAAAAACAGATGGTGCTTGCATAAATACATTTCTAACATCTATTCCTTACATCCTTAAATATGCTACAATCCTTGCATTTGGCTTAACTTTTCTGGTGATATCAATTTTTAGTAGGGGGGGGGGGGGGGTGA
>JAODLC010000123.1:4751105-4770432 GCA_026781145.1 Hippopotamyrus pictus | reverse complement strand
CTCAGACCCGGCCTGCTCTCTAAAGGTCCTCTGGTGATTTAGTGAGGATGTGTCCGCACTTGGGACAGAGGGACAGAGCCAAACCGGGAGGTCAAGCTGAAGCAGACGAACGAGCTGTTGAAACGATTTACTGGTCCTCCAGGGAATAACTTACACAGGGTCAATAAATACTCCCGGCAAAGAAAACAAGAAGCGCCTGGAGTCTCCCAGCATGCAGCCGGATCGGTGCCTTTCAGAAGTGGACGTATTTGGGCAGAACACGGGGGTGTGTTGGCCGACGTGCATCAGTGTGGAGGAGGTCAGCCACGCCCCAATTTCAGGGCCCAATCAGACTGTCCATCTCCCAGGGCCCAATCAGACTGTCCATCTCCCAGGGCCCAATCAGACTGTCCATCTCCCAGGGCCCAATCTGGACACTGCGTCGCTGCCGCAAAGCAGACACCGGCTGGGGATGCACCGGTTGCGTGGCACGTGTCACCACTGCGCAAAGTATCCATTTTCATTTCACTGCTGATGTTAACAGATTAGAGCAGCCGCTACCTGCGTGAGACGGACGGCACACGGGCCACCGCAGCGGCAGCGCATCTAGAGAGTCTGAGCGGCACTTATTTTTCATGCGCGGTAAGCGGTTCTCAGCAAAAATAGACAGTTAAAAGGTCCGTTTATAGTCATACTGACATCATACAAGCAAAATCACGTAACTGACATCATTCACTGTAGTTTCAAAATCTAGGTATATATCATAGACATGAAAAATACTGTATATAAATATTAATTTTAACCATTTTTCCAATTGCATGTTATTTAATGACAAATTGGAGGCTACACGTGTTCTGTGTAGTCAGAGCAGGAACCCAGTGAGAGCTATAATTATATTATGTTGATAACAGAACATTATGTGAAGCTCAGAAGTTTTCAGGTGTGCTCTCTCGCTCTGAACGAGGGTGAACAAAAACCACAAACAAATACACAGGGATTTCTGTATATTATTTATTATAATAATAATAATAATGTAATTATCATTATTGATAATAATCATTATTATTGTTTGTTGTTACAAGTGAGTACATGCTTCTTAACCTTTGTCTAAATTAATTTTTTTTATTATTGATGGCCATTATCAAAGGTTAACTCAATGTAGAAAGACAGGGTTCACACTAGCAGCACCGCATCAGCAACGCTGGCGGTGCAGTCAAACACGCAGTTCAGCACCGCAGCAGCAACGCTGATGATGTGGACAAACGCAGTTCAGCACTGCAGGAGCAGTGCTGGCGGGGCAGACAAACACGCAGTTCAGCACTGCAGCAGCAATGTTGGCAGTGTGGACAAACACGCAGTTTGGCACCACAGCAGTAATGCAGGCAGTGTGGACAAACACGCAGTTTGGCACCACAGCAGTAATGCAGGCAGTGTGGAAAAACACGCAGTTTGGCACCACAGCAGTAATGCAGGCAGTGTGGACAAACACGCAGTTTGGCACCACAGCAATAATGCAGGCAGTGTGGACAAACACGAAGTTCAGCACCTCAGCAGCAATGTTGCTGTTCACGCAGTTCAACGCCGCAGCAGCAACACAGGAGGTGTGGACAAACATGTAAATCCGCAGTTCAGCGCTGCAGCAGCGACATGCACGCCACGCAGCCATTGACCCCGGCCTTATTTTCCTCCCACTACAGTACATTTCTGTGCCAAACTGACTTATTTAACTTCAAAGTTACAAGCAGTATGACACAATGGAGAGGGGATGCTAAGTTAAGGCAGGTGTTTTTAGCCACCAACGTGCTTCTTGACCTAGTAAGAGAACAGGGCCAGCCAATCCTGTAGGCCACAGATATCCAAACATGGTCCTCAAGGTCCGAGCACTGCTGATTTTCCAGCCTTCCTTTACCTGTGAGCCAGGTGTGAAGCCTCTGTGGCCAGTAATCATTAAACTAACTACCTGGGAAAACTGAAAACAAGGCCTGGATTTGGAATCGAGGTCCAGATTTGAAGAGCTCAGCTGTAGGCCATAAAGGCGGCCATAGGCCACCATCCTCAGAGGGGGTGCTGACTTAGCAAACCATTAGTACCACCACCCCCCACCCCCCTCTCGGCAAGCTTCATACCCCACCCTCACTGTCAAACAAACTAAATTTGGACAGTTAAGTCTTCCAGCGGGGTGGGTGGGTCATCGGCAATAAAACTCGGTATGGTAAATGGTATATGTGAATAACCAGTTAACAGGCTTAGTGACAAACTATAGACCATCGCAGAACAGGATTTCAGTGACTCTGGCACTAAAATATTAATGATGATGATCACACAGCTACAACTACCAATCAACAATAATAATCTTTTTATCATCATCATTATCATCATAATTGTGTGAGTCCACATGGATGACTGAACTCAATGCTCAGACACAGATGTATGAGCAGTCTGTCATGGTGTGCGGGGTTCGTTTGACAGTCACTTCATCAGTACAAAGGAAATCTCTGGCCTTGCAGAGTGATGGCGTGGGTGGGGCTCAGACACGAGGTCAGGGTGCTGGGGTTTGTGGGATGATTTTCTCCTCTTCTTCATCCACTTTACTAGGTCTCTGTTTCGTAATCACAACCACAAACTGCCAGTCTAGACATCCAGCCCTGCAGTTGGGTTTGCATAGTTCATAAACATTCCGACGTGAGTCTTGCTTCCTTTTTTAAACCACACCGATTGGATGTTTAGACATGTCACACGGAGCCAGGGGTGGAGCATCTGGTATGAACCAACAGAAGGTTACTGTGGCACAAATTGCAGGTAATTTTGAAGACGGTCACTGCTGTGATGTGTCACAATACAGTGCATAGAGCCTTGCAGGGGGTGGTCATAATGTTTTGGCCCATCGGTGAATACAGTTATATCATGTTTGCTTTAGAGGATGTGCAACAATCTCTAATATGTAACACATCTCTTCCTTTGTTTGTTAATGCCAGAGTGACCCTTTGACAATGCACTCCGCAGCACCCCCTCATTTCTGAAAATGCAAAACAGAGCAGAGCGTCCGTCCATCTCCATTCAAGCCGCGCCTGATGTAAGAGATTTTCCGATCCATGACAGAGAATGCTGGGAAAGCCGCCCTGTTCAGACACATGGCTCCATCGCGCTCTGGCCCTGCTCTGCATCTTCCTGTCTCCGGGGGCAATAGGAAATGCCCTGTTTAGACGATATGCCAACGGCAGTAGATGTGAGCGCGCTGCCTGCTTTAGGAAGGAGACTGGAGCTGTAAACAAAGCCTTACGTCAACACTGTTTGTCAGCCAGACGGCCGAATTCATCTGTCCAGACGACGGCCGGTTCATTCCTCGCGTGAGCATGTGAGAACATGCGTATGTTTACATTAATTTCGGACTAACCCTCCAGAGAAACATGCCAATGTGCCCGCCAAGGCTGCACTCTCGCGTCTTGCTGACCCAGTGCCTTGACCCGGAAATGCCAGTCATCTCAGTGAGCAGTTCTACACTAAATGAGGCATGAGAGTTACTGGATTCCCCTCCGACGTTATCTCTTTCGATCAGTGACTTCAATTTTGTTTTCCATGACAACAAATGTTTATGTGGCAGCATTGCACACACGCTAGAGTCTCTGGGAGAGATGCGGTAAATGTTTATCGCCTGTAGGAGACCCAGGGATGACGACAGCCCCCAGGTTATATACACCCCCCAATCGCCACCATCTCATAATGCGGTTCCTTGAGTTCTGTCAACACTGTAGTGATGGGCACAGTTTATTCTGTACGTCTCGCTTTTCCCTATCCACCGCCTGGGTCTGCCTCTAACCCGTCATTCGGTTTAACCCGCTGACCTGCTGTTAGGACAGGACGAATGTCTCATCAGGGAAGTCGACCCTGAATCGATGTGAAGCAAATGGAGCAGTATATCTCACAATGCTACTTCCACACAGCAAACAGCAAAACCGGAATGACATGGGGGTGGACTACAGAGTTTAAGGAACAGCTGTAGGAATCTCCAGACCACTGATAATTGTGCTATTTTGTACTGGTGGGGTTTTGCTAAAGAGGTCTTTATTCTGGCAGCACTTACAGCCTTAACAAAGATACGAGCTATCAAATGGCCGAGATTTAACCGATTTTCAGTATTTATTTGTACTCGTCATGTCGCGCAAAGTCCGCCACATACTGCAAGAGCAGATACGGGTCTTGAATGTCTCACTTCAATGACTAATTGTTGCGTTAGAAGCAGGGAATGTGTACTGTGATAAGACCAGTGACAAGCCAGATCAGAGTCAGCAGAGAACTGGTAGATTTCAGCTGAAGCGTATACATTGGATTAGTCAAAAAAGTGAATTATCCGTGAAAGTTGCTGGCAAAATTTAGGCACGGCCCTGTAGGTATAAAACCTTGCCCCGACTGATGATTGATAAATTGTCTATTAATACAAAATTTTGTTAATTCATATTTCTTGTGGATGGAAACGCAGCAGCAGGTCAGCGAGGCAGACAGATTGCTGAAGCGCAGCCAAAAGAATATTTGCTGCCAGGATGTCACATTTCCCGGTACATGAGCAAGAGATGGTTTGAAGGTACAGAGAGAGCTTCCAGAAACAGTGACCCTCCTTCACAGAGTGGTCAGGAGTCTCCCTCACAGCTATCACACCTCATCCAATCCAAAGTCACAAGCAATACTGAATTTGCATTTGAATCCTTCAACTGCATTAAATTTGCATCTCAATAGCGGCATCTGGTATTCGGTAGTTTGTGATGGTGCATCTATAAATATGTGCATCACACTAACTCTTCTGATTTATTTGTCTGTAAAATTCACCCCATTCCATTGAAGTTTGCTAGAGGTACTTTCCGCCGTCACGCATTGAATTTAAAATATCTCAGCAAATGCGGCAGGTTATCCTTCATCATCATGCAAAACATCGAGTTTACCAGCTGTGACATTAGCCGGCGCCTTTGTAAATTGTATGTTTCAACGCATGATGCACTATGCAGCACATCCAGTGTAAACTCAACCCTCCGTGTAAATTTCATATTCACCAGAAAACATCAACCCAGCTGTAAAAAATGAGTTCTCAGTCTGCACCTAGCAAACAGTTATTCATTTCTCATCAGCTAGTAAATTTGCAAAGACTATGGTTAAAACACTGCCTACTTCTGGACTTTAATTTTCGAAAACAAAATTTTACCAAACATATTTTTGTTTGTTCTTCAAAGGGTTATTATTCTTTTTCCACTAGCTTATGAATTTATAAAGACTACGGCTAACCACATTAGCTACTTCTGCACTTTCATTTTGCTAAACAAAACTTTACCAGACAAAAGGTAGTATCGTTTTATATTTTGTTGTCCACCACTACATGTTAATAGCAGAGGCAGGGACTCAAGTTACTGACTCACAACTCAACTTGGACTCAAGTCTCAGATTTAATGACTTGTGACTTGACTCAGCAAAACTGATGGAAAGACTTGGACTCAACTTGGACTTGAGGTCAAAGGACTTGGACTTGATTGCAGTGGGTTTTTGCTGTAGCAAGTTTTAATAACTAAAGGTGAGAAAAAACTTACATAGTAGTAGCATTTTATATTTTATTGTCCACCACTACATGTTAATAGCAGAGGCAGGGACTCAAGTTACATGACTCACAACTCGACTTGGACTTGAGTCACAAATTTGATGGCTAGTGACTCAACAGCAAAAATGATGGAAAGACGTAGACCCAACTTGGACTTGAGGGCGCATGACTTGAGACTTGACTTGGACTTGGAATGTTTTGACTTGAGAGTTGACTGGGACTGGCCAAGGACTTGTTCCCATCCCTGGTAAATGCCTAGATACAGATGTCCACCGGTTGCTGTAACCTGACAGTTTTTTTTTTCTGAAAATGGGATTTCTGCAGGTGGAGCCTAGCCCACTCTCCAGGGGCGGAGAAACTAACTGTTTGTAGCCCAGGGTCAGGGTGTGTGTGGGGGGGAGGGGGGAGGAATACAGAGGGCGAGAGGCCCCGCCAGCCACAGCTCTACACACCTATTGTCCCAGAGTTTCCTTGGCTGCAGACGGAGGGCTAACCATCCACAGGAAGGTAAACAAACTCTTATCAGGGGCCTGCAGAGACCTACAGTGTCCCCTGGCCTCTCACCCTGTCGCCGCACCTCTCTTCCCCACTGCATCACAATGATTTCTCAGTCGTAATTATTATTATTACCCGAGGTAAGGTCCTACCTACATTCTTGGCTTGTTTTTCAGTAATTCTAGTAAGTGGAGAACAGCAAGAGCGGAACGCCGTGTGCCTTTCTACGCAGATTCATTTTTCACATCAGAACCATTGGTACAAGAAGCCAGGTATGGGGGGGGGGATCTTCTAGTGAGGTGGCTCTCTCCAGCTTTTTTTAATCCTCAGTACCCCTCCACCAATAGCAGCAGTCTCTTTTCAGATCTTTCCAATACATACAACCTCACTTCATATTTATAAACAAGAATAAGTAAACAACTGCTGGCTGCACATGTGGTAGGTGGCGGAACATGAAGTGAGGCAGCTCGTTCAGTAGAAGTCCAAATCGGTGTTTACTGGAACGTTCTGAACCACATGCCGAGACTGGGACGGGACGTTTGCAAGCAGCACGGAATCAATCAAAATCTGCATACATTTATTTGGTCCCACATCTCACTACATTGAGAGTTAATTGCCTTTACAGGTAAACATGAGTGCTTGTGTTTGTATGTGTTATATGGAATGAATATGGAAACTGGATAATTAATCACATGATGCTATTATGTCATTCAGTAATTACCTTTTTGGTAATAGTGGCTAGAGGATAACCTCATACAGGGAGTAGCACACATATCTATCATGAACTGAGAATTGCGGATACTCTGCAATTTAGGGCTGAGATAATCGTGCATTCCATTTGCCTCGGGATCCGATTTTCAGATTCCGATATTACGTCACATCCGCTAAAATCCCGGGAAAACCGAGTCGGATGCGTTCCATTTGTCACAGAAATAGCAATACCAAGGACCCCTTTGAAAAAGCAAGATTTTTTGCTTAGCCGGACAACTTGTCGGATTTAAGGTACCTCAGTTTAAATGGCCTTTGTCTTCGTTCACTTACAATTAACCTTAAATCCGACAAGTAATCCGACTAATCATGAAATACAATTCTAGCCCGGTTAATTGGCAGCCATTGTTAGCAATATCACATTATGTGAGGTGCTTCACGTATAAAACTCCGTAGCAACACGTCCTCAAAATCCTCTGTGCTGTCTGAGATACTTCTCTACGAGAAACGGGATTGCGCATTTTGTCACTTCCGGCTTCAAAATTCGGAATCCAACTCGGAATCCGAGCGTCGAGGGCAAATGGAATGCACGACAAGTTATAATGTAGTTAAATTGCCCAAAATGTTCAGGCAGCCAGTCGCCATTAACGTCACAGCCTGACAAGCGGGCAAAGTCATCATCACGGCACGTTTTGGGCCAGGGAGGGCAGTCGTCGTTTTGTCTGTGCCCGAGCTAGCTTCTTCCCAGGACCCGAAGTCAGCCAGGAGCAGCGACCTGCATGGCTGGCCAGTCAGCTAGCAGTGAAGGGACTGGAAGCCTGCAGCCCATCTCAGACCACAGATCACTAGATCCGCGCCGATAAACCCATGTGGCGGCATCGCTTATCGCCGCAGACGGGGCCCGCTATCAGTGCCGCGACTCGTCCATGTTCTGTGGTGAGGGGTCTTCTGTGGGGCGGGGGTTAATCTCAACCCACGGCTAATGAGGCGTTCAGAACTCCCGCCATTGCCGCCAACCCCTCCCCCCCCCCCCCGGGGGAATCAGACACGCTGCCAGGCTGGGAGGGCGGGGCATCGAGCCGTTGATCAGTACAGCAGAGAGGCTCCCAGATTCGCTATGCCAGTCACACATGTGTTGCTCCTACCTCCAGATCAGCTCTATTAACTTTCCCATTTTAGTAATTTACGTAAAATATGGTCAAAATGAACACTCCCCTCAATAGCATAAACCAAGTCTTAACTATATGCTTCTGACTGTCACATTTAAATATACCTAAGATTACTGAGGGCACCATACTGCCACACAAAGGCAAATGCAGTAACTGCACGTTTTATCAAAAGTGAGTTATGAGCAAAATCAGGTCTCTTAGGTTATGTTTGCAGGGCATAATACCTTTACCAACCTACTACATGTACAGATGGACAGTCGGAAAACTATGAAGCCCGTTTTCTCAGTACTTACCGTGTAGGTACAGCACGGTTACCGTGTTTTTGCGTTATAGGACAGTTTAGTCAAAAAAATCTAAGTATTTAACCTACCCACTGCGCCACCAAATTGAATTCACGAGTTCAGACACAAGTTACGAGAGTAACAGAAAGCTGAAAAAAGTGAAGTCGGACATTGGATTGTTATTTGCTGGTCTGAGATAGAAATCGGTCTCCAAGGGCGACAGCTGGTCGCGTCAGTAGGTCTCCCTGCCACCCAGTCTGGCCGGTCAACACAAGTGCGAGGAAGTGGCTTATTTAGACTCAAGACGCCATATTTAGTTTTTTTTTTTTCTTCCTTTTTTGGACCTCAGAAGCCATCTGTCGTCTCCCGGTCTTTCTGTGGCTGAGTGTGTGTGTGTTCCTAAACAGTTACATAACCCCCTCCCCCCCCAACCCCCACTGTTGATTCCTGAAGATATCATTCCTTAGGATCCCTAAGTCGATCTTCTCTGACCTACCCCATGCACCCTCCCTCCCTGCCCCAGAGAGCCTCCTTCCAAAACCCGTTCATGCCAAACCACCCCCCACTCCGCGTCCGTTCGTCCCTCCCCCCCGCACCCTACATTTCAAGCCCTGGGTAATTGCCCTTGTACTTTTCCTTCTGCCCGTGGACTGTGGACCGGAAACTGTAGAGGAGGCAGTAGGCCGCACCACTGAACCCTGCGGGGTGGCCCTGCCCAGCCCGGAGGAGCTCCGAGGCCATGCTAAGCCCCACTGAACCCTGCTCACTCTGCGTCTCGCCACAGCATTGGTTCAGGTACCGAAGAAAGTTCCTGCTGTTGTACCCTTCAGCGAAGCACTCAATTCAAACAGCTCCAGTAAACCATAAGTGGGAAAAGCTGTTATTCACTTAGATTATAAAAAGCACTGAGGCTACAAGAGCACAAATTATAATATTCATTAGCCCAGCAATACATCTAATATGCTAAAAAAAAACTAAAAAATAATATTCATCATCAGAAAAACACTACAACTGTCGGGGATATGGAAATGAACTCATTAGTTACGTATTGCATTTCATCCTCAATATTATAAGGTAATCAATCTTTAAAAGATTTTAAAATTTATCTCATTGTCTCGCAAGGTTTTTTTTTGGTGTAGGAGTCAAAATAGGCTCTAGTTTCTAAATCCAGAACAGGGACCATGTGGACCACGTGGGGAAGGGGGAAATAGTTCAAAAGATAAAATGAACATATAATCACACTGTTCATGCACACCAGGTGCTCTAAATGAGCAGGAGCAAATTTCACATCCATCCCATCCACAAAACAAACGTACCGAGAGAGAATGCATGTGGTGTAATTAAGATTCACTACCAGGTAGATAAAAGCAAACACAGATTCACAGGTATACATACTGGCATCTCAAAACAGACAAATACACTGCACTGACGGGCAAGGATCTTATTTAACTGAGTTATTTAGAAATGTCTCATAAGTGCCTGAAGGAATGGTGTGTTCTGGATTCTGATAGCCTGAGGAAGGCTGGTACTGAAACGCTAAGCCTTAAACCGGCTTAATAAGCATAAAATTCACAAACTGTCAGTGAGACATGCTCCAGTACTAAGCGGGTGAAAAGCGCTCACCTGAGGTTGCCATGGTTGCGAAGGCCAAAATCAAGATGGCGGCAACAACGACGGGGGTCTCCATGTGTGAAGAGTGACTGGTGCAGTGCAGGCAACGGTGGGGTGAGTTGTCTTTCCAGTGGGCCAGTGGAGTGGATTCGGGGCTGGCTAAAGTCCCAGGCAGCTGTGGGGCAATGGGGCAGTTCAGGGCAGCGTGGCTTATTTTGAACAATATGACAGACACGTACAATAAGACACAGCTCTTCAGGTTAATTAGTCAAGTTACCACTGTCTCCTGTTCTTGTCTGCTTTCACTAGAACTACATATTTAATAATGTTAAGAAACAGGCAACCAGAGAACTAATTAATGTTGCCATGGTGCCCAAATGATATCCACGTGACATCTCAACCCTATCCAGCCTTTACTACCATACAGAGGGCTGAAATCTGACAGGAATTTTATTAGCCCACTCGACAGTCCACCCTCGGTCCTGGTTATGTTTCCATGGCTGTTTAAAAACTCTATTAATAATTTAGTTTACTTGTTGATTTTCACGCATGCCGCAGTGACTGCGTGACTGGAGCACGGACAGCCTTCCAGTTATTTTGCCCCCAGTCACTGTCTCGCATACGAAAAACAGCAAGAATTCTGTTGATCAGTACAGTCTCTCGAATCGCGCCTAATTAGTTTCACTGGCTAATAATATGGCCTCATAATTCCGACGGCACCTTAAATACACAAGAGCTGCATGTAATAACATGTTTGTGTACTTGGAGAAAAAGATCTTCATATGAAAATACTGCAATTAATTAGGCAAAGTCGCACAGTCATAAAAGTACATCTTAAAAGATCACACCCCTTCACGCACATTCATGCCATCCAAGCAGCAAAAATTATTCTGCGATATTTTGCAAAAACGATCTTAAACGATGTACAATACTATTACTATAACAATTAAAATAATAAGAAGAAGAGTAACAACAACAACAACAACAATAATAATAATAGAAAAAGAACAAAAGATAAACACGTCATGTAAAAGACAACTCTGTTTTGTGTTTTAATGCTATATATAAAATGGTTATTCCGTATAAAATATAACAATTATATAATGACTACAGATGCTGAATTATTCCGTAAAGTACTTCTTGTGGACTTATTTAAGCTACTTAATTACTACTTGTCAGTACCACTACAATAATTAAAGTAAGTTACAAATAGGGTCAAACTAAGTTTACTATTGTAAAATTTGATGTCTAAGTGATTAATACAGTCGGTGGGTTATGCGTACATTTCCTACACGAAAGAAAGCGATTCAGCGGCCAGATAAGCGGTAACTCGTATAAAATATAACGGCACTCACGTGTTTTAAGTTGAGAGTCGAAATGAGTCTTTATATACTGAAAGGTACAGAAAGGACGGGGAAGGCTTCTGGCTTTCAGCTGAACTCTTGCACCTCTTCCACTGGCTCCCAATTTACTACTTAGCAAGTAGACGGGAGCTGCGCAACAAGTCCGGTGCGTATGTTACTCACGCCTATGTCCGGTACTCGAGGTCGGGGGGTTGGGCTGGGGGCAGCACGCTATTTTAGTCTTCCGAGAAAAAGCCCTAGTGCCAAGCTTAAATGCTTTATTCATATAAGTCTTCATTTATAGGAAATCGTTAATTAGTTAACAATGCATGTCATTTTAGGATTTAATTAAAACGCCATGACGTTAAAGTCTCCAGAATACATAAAACAGAAATTTCTTCTGTAGCCCTTCAAACAACACATTGTTTTTAGATCAAACGCCCCACAAGCGGGCGTGTGTGGGTATATATTGCCTACATACACTGTGTATACAGACGGATTCGTATATTGAATAAACTTGAAACCTACATAACTTTCCCCGGCTGAAAATATTCAGGAACTCCTAAATGTTACAATATGAAGGAAATGTAGATTTACTGCGGCAAACGGCGGTGATGAAATGTGAACAAGCATGAGTGATACTGCTAATTATCAAATTCGCGACTCAAAAATTGCGGGATTTTGAGTGTCCTGCTTTGCGCCCTGTGTTGGCTGACCAGGATAAGCAGTTAAAGGATAGATGGATGGATGATTAGCTGTTTTCAAGCTTCAACTTTCTCTGTGCCATGTTATGTTTGCTGCAGTATATAAAAATATCAGTGCAATACATTTCTCCTAATATGACATTGTACAGTACTGGGACATTTAAAAATGCATTCTTCTTCTTCTTCTTCTTCTTCTTCTTCTTCTTCTTCTTCTTCTTCTTATTATTATTATTATTATTATTATTATTATTATTATTATTATTATTATTAGAATGCTGGCAGTTCATCAAAGCAGGCACGGAGAAATACAAACAATCCTTATGTGACATTAGGCTCAGACGGTGGAAGACTCACGTACTCATGGGCCATAAACACTGTGGACCTCAAGCGTACTTTTGTCCGAGGTCCCCCCTGGCTGACTTAGCTCAGCACCGTCCTGTGCTTTTCAATAACAGGAAACGTTTTATAGGCTGTGTCATCATCTGTCAGGGTGACTACAAAGGCAAGACTCCACCATGGTGATACACGTTTAAAAAAAATGAATGGAAACTCAAACAAAACAGATAAACACAGTGTCTAAGGATGTCTGAATGTTTCCTGACAGCCCTCTGAGGGACAAACTAATGACGTGTGTGTGTGTGTGTGTGTGTGATGGAGACAAAACACCAACTGAGAAAAGCCATAGGCTGCTTATTAGAATCATATTAATTAAACTCCAGTAATCATTAAATAATTCTCATGCGAATTATGACTTCTCTGGGAGGCACATTTGTTTCAAATGGTCCACATGGTTCAGTGGCATTTAGTAACTTAAGGCTACAGTGGTTCTCTTGTGTTAAGCTGAGACGCCAGACTGTGCCTTCAGATTTTACCTCAGTTCATACAATGTGAACTCCAATGAGACAAATGCGGGTTATCTGAGGTTGCAGCAGTCCCGCTCAAAAAAAAAATTTGCAGAACTAATTCTTAGCAGCTGAGAGCACGGTAACTTGCAGTTATCTTCGGGGTTAGTTCCTGTTTCAACCGCTTATGCATATTGCGGAATGACGTGTTGGACCCTCTACTAAAGTCATGCTGACATAATCCCCAGGTTATCGATCGACCGCTTAGTAAGGAAGCACAATAATTTAGCTTGCGCGCTTATCTACGTGTTCAAAGCCGATGAGTGACCTCCACACCTCAAGGTGGCAGCAGGCTGTTTTGCCATCATGAGAAGCATTTGCACCTTTTATTAACTACTAAGGACGGGAATGTGTTGCCAGATAATTTTTCAGCGACCAATGATTTAATTAAAAACACCCAGGTCTGAAAATGAGTGGCATGACACAGTCCCTATCTCGCTGAGGCAGGTGTTCAGGCGTCAGTATTGCTAAGGTTGCACCTCTGTTTGTTGTTTGTTTTATTTATTTATTATTTCATTTTTCATCTTGTAAGGTAGCTGACAGGGATGTTTTCCAGGTAACGGTCCTTTATACTTCCCCACCAAAGTCAACCATCTCTCTGCTTCCCTATTGTACCCTGAATCAGATAAAGCACTGATTAGGTGCAGGCTTAGTTCGAAGTTTAGTTAATGTCAAACAATATGGGGTGTTTTTTTTTCTCCTAAATGATACTTCACGTCCTTTTTCATGTCACCAAAAAAGGCCACTGCTGTGGGTTTCGCCTACAAAGTTTATTTCTACATCGGTGTGACTATTGTCCACTAGTGGGCAGTGTTCACAATTATACAATTATACGTGATGTCATAGAACTGCCATAATCAATTTTGCTATGACTAGAGTGTTAAACAGTTTAATCTGATTTATTAATTAATTCAGTGGCATTTGAAATTATAATAATAATAATTTTATAAATTATAATATCTTATTGAAATAGTGTCCTTTGGAATGAACTCAGACGCTGTAAAGTTAAAACCAAACTGATCAACTGAACAGATTTTACTGTTGCCTTATATGGGCCTGTAGCCACTTGTGGGAGGGGGGTGCTCGGAGACTCTCTGTATATCTTTTTTTTTTGGGGGGGGGGGTCACCTCCCCGCAAGTTTTGGTAATGTGGTAAGGTGCGGGGGAGGTCACCATCCATGAATTACACCGACCTGGGGGGCATAGCAAATTTCAACCGGGATTCAGACTCACAGTTTTACTCCCTGCCTGTGTGCCTGATTGTTAATGAATAATAGGCTTTTATATATATATATATAGTTTTTTTTTTTGGGGGGGGGGGGTATTAAGGGCTATGCGGCTGTGTGCCTGGCCCTATACCTTTGGGGTTGGGGAGTGTGGGGTGTAACATTTCTCTTTCTTAGCAATTAAAGCATGGATGTGGATTTATATACTTAGATTTTGTAATATATAATCCAAAAATGTGTGTGTGCGTGTGTGTGTGTGTGTGTGTGTGTATTTCAAGCAAAAAGATGTTTCCTTGTTGAAGCTTGCACACAGGAGAAAGGGAGGCAGCTTTAACTGAACCTTTTCTGAATTAAATCAAACGCGGTAGGATAAAGGCAAATGTATACTGGGCAAGGTTAATGCATGGTTTTCTGTTTCGGTTTGCTCAGCAGTTTTGCAGACAGGCCATGGTGGCTGCAACTCAGCTCTCCTGGGGAGTTAATGACCCTATTCCACCTTGCGCTGTTTAAGACTGCCTGTCCTGACCCTCCCCTATCCCCCCCCCCGCCCCCTACCGGCATCAGGGGAGGCGCTGAAACAGTTTGCGTATTTAGATTCGCCCCCCTGGGTGGGGCATCAACTTTTTTCCTTATAGTTGAGGCAAGTTTATCATCTTGTCGCACCTACCCCGGCTTCAACTAATTGGCTGTTTATCTTTGCGGAACATGCTTCTATGATTTACGTCAACTTGAAACGTTTACGAGCGGCACGACGTGCGTATCGCAGCAAAAAGAACGCACGTGACCGACACTGATGCAGAATGGCACGCCGAATGACGCGTCGGTGCAGTTTGAATTATAACTTAAAAAAACGCCTGTTCAGATCTTAACAAAGGTGGTGCTTTATATCGGTTAAGATGGATGCTTTGCACTGCACAATGCATTTATTGGTCTAGCTATTAAGTACGTGTAGGATAATATTAATATGCTGTTGTAAAATGAATGGGGCAAAAGTTTTACAGATTTATTTGCATTTTAATATTTATGTACTAATTCACCCTCCTGTCTCCCCCCCCCCCCCAAAAAAAAAAAAACTTACCAACCACTTCAATTGACTTATTCAAGTACATCCATTCAGAGATATCCAAATATTTGCTCTTAGTGGTTACTCTATTTTGATAACATATATTAGGAAATGCAATTATTCCAAATTCACCATATGTTTTACATTTAGTCAGTGAAATGCGTTTTACAGAGATGTACTCTGGGCCCCTAACAAATAAGTTTAAAAAAATTGATTCATATAGCTTTGATTATATGTTTCTCCCCGAACATTTTTTTTAATTTTCTTCTAATTAAAAGACAGGAAGATTAAACCCACTGTCCCTGAAAGCAAAAGGACACACTAATAGGATGGTATTGTTAACTATTAACTGTAGAGGTAAAGTACTGCAAGTGCCCTTTCCAGAAAAAAATAGCCTTTTTTTTTTGCATTGGTTGCGAAGCCCAATGCTACACACCTCACTTGCTTATGTATGCGCCCACCGCAGGCATCGCACAGCCAAGCTAGCGCAAGGAGATGACAGCTGCTATAATTACAAACAGCTAGCGTCAGCGGGGCTGCTTCTGCACGTCGGAGGCGTCCCAAAATGTACGCCGGGCACCCATGAGAAAAACCCAAGGGTCAGCTCAATCTCAGGGGTGCTGCTCCTTTCTTCCCCAAAGGCAGGTACAACGAGAACAGGGACAGGGACGCAGGATTTAAACAGACCTTTTCGGGTTTTTTTTTTAAAAGGTGGTATTTAATGGGAGCAGAACAGAAACAGAGGTTGACAAGCACCCCCGGGTAACATCCAAAAACGGACTCTAGGAGGGACATCACAACGGCAGAAGGCAAAACAAGTGCCATGAGGAGAGATGGGGGAACAAGCAGCCAAACACAAACAACTGGCGGAGTGGAAGCATGGGAGAAACGAAGGAACCCACGGTGAAAATGGTGAAAGGGACAACAGATGCCAGCAACACTGGATGACGCCGATGGCGCTTTCGGAGGTTGCACTGCAGCACCCGCAGTTAATACAGTTAGGGGGCACTGTGAAGTAAGGTAGGGGTGACAATGAGCCAAAAAACCATTGTGACTTTTGGTGGGCTGTTCATGTAATTTGCGAAATATAAATATAAAAAGGCCAGCAAAAGAGAAAATTCTTCCGCTTGTGACGCCTTTATTTCATGGACTCGATAGCTTTGACAACTTGGCTGAAGACCGCATCCACAGTACCTTCTGAGTCAATCTGCAAAAGATGGGAAAGCACACAGTGAGACAGAATATAATGCAGTAACCATTTAACTAAAATACTGCCTTCGTGTACACAGTATATGTTTTAAGACTTGGTTGCTTCAGTGCTCACAATTTTCGGCTGTAAAGGAGACATTTTTTCTTTTATTGAATCATAAAAGTGTAGTATTAATGTATTTTTCATATTAAATCATTAAATCAACACAGCATGTACACCGAACTCCAAGTAAATATATAGTGTTGCTAGGCAACTGAGCTTATATACTCTAAATTAATTTGTTTTTTATAGCATGTACCATAAATAAAATCACCCAAATCAGATTATACATACTGGGAATTCTTAACGTGTAAATGTGAAATTAAATTACACAAATTCCATTTTGTGGATTAGATATAGTTAAAAATAATGAAACGCACTTGTGTACCTAAGATATTAGACCCATAAATACCGAAAGCAAGATTCACTTACAGTGACATCTACTGGATAAAAGTATTTCAATTATTACAAGAACGTAACTATACAGCACCCCCCAGTGGAATTTTCAAGTATTGTTTCTGCATGAAGTATTACACACGAATACAAAAACCTGAAATTCATTTTAAAGTTTCAAAATGATTATAAGTGGTCTCTACCCTGCACAATATTGGTGTTATATTTTCAAATTCATTTTGAATTGAGTAATATTTGTAATTTAGTCAAACTATATTCTCCCTCACATTGCAGCAATGATCCAACCAAGTATGATCTTGAAAAGTTTTGTAATCCACAACTGGTGGGACTCACAAGTTGTGTCACTCATTCCTGTTGGTTGCTTTATTATTGCCAACTCAGAGGATCCAAGCAGTGACTGATAGCACAGACTAATCCTGCCAACCCTGCCTTTAAAAAGCCCCAGAATCCCACCACGGGCTCACCTTCCTGACAATGCCGCGTCCCTCATAGAAAGCAATCACCGGCTCGGTGGCTTTGTAGTATAGGTCGAGGCGCTTCTTGATTGTCTCCTCGTTGTCATCGGCACGGCCGCTGGTCTCCCCACGCTTCATAAGTCTTTTCACCATGGTCTCACCTTTGGCATCAATGTACAACAGCAAGCTGGGGGCCCCGATCTGTCAACAGATGATGACAGGACGTTTCACACCACATCTGTGATGCTGATCATTACACCGGTAACAACAAGACGTCCCTCAGTCTGGGTACCTTCTTCTCAAACTCCTCGCCCTGCTTGACCTCGCGGGGATAACCGTCAATCAGGAAGCCCTTGGACACGTCGACCTTGGCAATCATGGCTTCCTTTATCATGTCCAAAACAGTGTCCTGAAAACACAGATATACAGATTAAAAAGGGCACCTAAACTCCCACCCCCAGACAATTCATCAAAAGTAAAATCACAAGGCCTCTATCAGGTGCAAGATTTTAACTGAAAGGTTCCCAGTGCTTGGCCAATTCAATAAAGTATCTCACCAAATATTACAACAACTCCTTTCTCCACAACATGACTCCCTATAATCCATCCTACCGCCAGTCAACTACTTATCTAGTACAGGGTCTGGCAAAAGCCTAGAGCTTATCTATGGCCGCATAAGGCACAAGGCATGGGACAGTCTTTGTAGGGTTACAGTCTACAGGGTAGTCTCAATACAATCTATTCATATGCATCATCCATTAAAATCATTTTCTACAATCAAGAGAGCAACAGAATGGAAGAACAGAATTGTAGGTCTGTCTGCCAAAGGCATGTGGCATTCATTCATTTCTGTCAACATATCCCCGTTTGGTCATATTTAAGGTCCAATCCAAAATAACAACCAGCAAAGGGGACAAGGCAATATCAGTGAGCCAATGGGAATCAAGGAAGGCTTAGCTGTAGTGATGACCGAAGGAAGCTTTAAGAACCACTTGTTGTATTTTCTGACCCCACTAGATGGTGCTATGTTTTTTAAAAAAAATGGGCTCAAAGCATGCCACAAAAACAAGCTAAGAGCACCATCTAGTGGTGTCAAAAAATACAACAAATGGTTCATGAAGCTTCCTTTAGCCATTACTAAAGAGCTGTGTCATTGATGGTACAGTTGCAAACTGACAAACCGGTGATATAAAATGTTGTAAAATATGAGTGTGTGGAGCTGGTCACTCAGCAAAAAAGGTACAGCAATTTGTGAGGCCTTACTTGAGGGAGAAGCTAACACAAGCACTGCTGTCTCGATTAATCATTTCCGCTCTATAGCTATACCACTAAGCCGGGATCTATACTTGTGGGACAGTTCAAAGAAAACAGATTCAAAAGTGGGAAGCAACAACACTTTAGTCTTCAGTGTTTTTGCCCCTGGCTGAAAATGTCACGTCATGTGCTCACAGAGTGTTACGTCCACTAATTTAGCAGCAATCTGGGACTTTGCTAAATGTCAATGGACCAGCTATTAAACAAAGTCGCAGGCAGAGTCAGCTTGTGTTTGTTTCTTTTATTTTTTTTCATCTGTGCTAAACTGCAGTCACAGATTTATCCGGAGCATGACTGAAGGCTCCACGTCAACCTTATGGGACACTAAGGGCTCCAGGGTCGCAAGCCTTTGGGGTCAGGTGTAGATCTAATATGTCGCATGGGCCACAGGATCCTCTGGAAGGGTTTGCATGGGTCAGGGGTTATGCAGAAGAGATTCTTCTAGAAGTTTAGCATTCATGACTTTGTAAATATCTTGAGAAAATAAAAAAGCCAAATTGGATGCTGATTATGAATATACACCAATAATGAACATGATTTATCATTGCATGCTTGGATAGATATTGTCCCTTTAAATCATCAAAAAGGTTTTCATTTCCCAAAGAATGTACACAACGTATTTAAAATAACGTAATACACCTCACAATCCAGTCCAGGATAAGTCTATGTAAGATGGGTAGATGGGTGGACCCCCCCACGAAAGTGACTTTTTTATTTCAGTTGTGAAATTCCCCTCCCCCCCAAATAAATAAAGAAATTTGTAGATAGATAGATAGATAGATAGATAGATAGATAGATAGATAGATAGATAGATAGATAGATAGATAGATAGATAG
>JAODLC010000123.1:4734277-4746942 GCA_026781145.1 Hippopotamyrus pictus | reverse complement strand
CCCAGGCGGAGACTCGAACCCAGGTCCCAGAGGTGTGAGGCAACAGTGCTAACCACTGCACCACCGTGCCGCCCCTTGTTTTTAATCACTATAGGATATTGTAGGAATTTCAGAACTTCACTGTTTAAGTTTGCTTGGAAGGAATATTACATAAGATAGGTATTGTTGCTGATCAATTGATGCATACTGTTTAAAAGTGAAATTAATACAATTTAAGTGTTAATTTTTACATGAAAACAATGACTGACAACACTCATAATTTCCATGGATTTCTCCCAATTTTCCACCCTTCCTTGTGTGGTACTCCCGAATTTCCAAAATCCACACTTTTACAATAGACCACCCCCCCCCCCAATCCCCTGCTGCCTGCACTGAGCAATGTTGAATTGTATGCCTATTTAAAATCCATTTTCTTTGCACTTTCACATCCAATGGCTGCCAATTCTAACACTGTAACTTCACCAAAAGTTAATCGTTAATATTTTTCTGCGAGTAGAAAGTGTTTATGAAACTCGTCCGCCGCATCCCATAATAACCTGCATGTCTGAAGTTCTGAAAGTTAAATGTAAAGTAGTTGAGTCACTCAGACACCCATGTTACAAA
This sequence comes from Hippopotamyrus pictus, assembly GCA_026781145.1. Classification (NCBI taxonomy): domain Eukaryota; kingdom Metazoa; phylum Chordata; class Actinopteri; order Osteoglossiformes; family Mormyridae; genus Hippopotamyrus; species Hippopotamyrus pictus. The sequence continues at coordinate 4,746,339 of JAODLC010000123.1, read as the reverse complement.
AAAATCAGCAGTCTGAGATGTGTTCACTCTAATGAGTTAGGGTAGCTGGAGTGGGTTACTTAGCTTGCAAAGGCCGATGGGGAAATCCCTTATAAAGATGCACTGGCGACGTTTCCATAGACTGATCGTTTTAGCTGCTTCACATAGGATTTCCGATGATGTTCATTCTGATAAATGAGTGGTTTGAGAAGCAAGCGCATTTAATACAATCAGTGTCTTTGGATGTTTCTATTCGCAAGCTAAGTTAGATGCTAGATGAACAGATGAAGCATTTAGTGAGACAGGGAGTCAAAAGATGAACGGAAAACATTGATTATTCATATTTACTTTTATATAATCCTACCTTTGTTCTTGGGGAAATGTGAATATTTTAGGTGAAATAAAAGGTGTAGGTTTGCTTTTAACATCGGTGGGGACTAAATCAGCCCTGCCCCCCCCAAAAAAAATATTGGTAGGGATGTGTTCTTACCATCCATAACCAGATCTACATGGGTTGCCAACTCTCACAAATCTGGCATGACACTCGCTTTCAGATTCTAATGCTCACTCAAGAAATCATACAGCAAATCTAAATTATTTCATTATAAACCTAAAATAAGTTACATCCAAGCATTCCAGTAGCAAACCCTAGAGATTATTTACATAAGAACATAAGAAGTTTACAAAGAAGAGGCCATTCGGCCCATCAAGCTCGTTTGAGAGGAATTTAACTAATAACTCAGAGTTAAAATATTATCTAGCTCAGATTTAATGGAAGCCGAGGTTTTAGCTTGCGCTATACTAACAGGAAGACTATTCCATACTCTAACCACATGCTGTGTAAAGAAGTGCTTTCTCAAATCCAGTGTAAAATGTTTTCCTCCCAATTTCCACCTATGGCCATTTGAACTAATATTGAAATAACTATTTGGTTGAACAGCATCCAGACCTGTTATTTTATTACCAGAAAATAAAACTGTTTTACACATGCAAATCTATGTGCATGTCTGTGCAGACTTTTCTCGAATTTAAAATCTCACACCAGTTAGTTGATCAAATTTGGCAGCCCTGCAAATATGAACTATAACCTATAAAACTTGGATGAAGTTACCAGCAATTGTAAGAACTGTCCTGGTGCACTTTATAACCAACTAAAATCCTACAATAAATGAGTTATGGCCTACAGATAGAGTGAAACCCTGTGACTCGCCCATACTCCGTGGCTTTGACTGCTTATCTCTCCTCTTCCTGTACTGGTCCTCAGGGAATCTGATTCCTTTGGTATAGCCTCTTACAATCGGAGCCTCAGTAACCATGGTGACCCTCACAATGTCTGCTCTTGCAACACTCCCCAACATCTCCCTTTCTTCTTAAATAATGGAAGCCGCAAGTTAAATAGACTCTTCCAGGCCTCTGCACATGCTGGAACTGACCATTTCTTGATCCTTGTTAGCGTCTACGGGAGCATAAATGTTATCTGTGTGTATGGAGCTGTGTGGCATTTTGATTTGAATAATTTGTCACCCCAGATAGGCTTTATCTAAGGGGCTGTATGCAAATTCCATAGCATTTAATTTGTGAAACCATGTTCCAGGAAGTCAAGTCTGCATGCTGTTACATTCTTGACAGCTCTGTTATTCTCTCTAAACTGCAGTTACAGATAATGTACTAAAAAATTTAAAGGACTGCATCTACTCCGATATTTATGTTTTTGCAGACTATGTTATTATAATATTTTAATATTTCATTTTGCATGATATAGGTCCCTAAGCATATAATTTGGTGCTTCAGGTCTAATGACTAAGTTAAACTGACAAATTCTGTACTCCAACCAATATGAAAAAAGTCTGCATCTAGGACATGTTTTGTGTCTTGCTTCTTAGTTTAAGACTTCCAAGTATGAAGACGGCCTCTCTTTCGTGTTACCCCGGGAGGTCACAGCTCTGTTCCCTTCCCTACTGTACACGCTTTATGGGCATTGCAGTGACCCTGTGGTCTTTACAAATGTCACCAGAAGCCCTGAGTCAGGACCGCACTTCGCAGAGACTCCCTCCCTGGCCAATTATGGAATGTTCCACCCTAATGCCAGCGTCCTGGGCATGTCAGGCACATTCTCCTTATAAACGGGGGTGTGACGGCCAGTGGGCAGGTGTTCAGGATGCGGATGGGATATCCGTCTGGGGCAAGTCAAGGATTCTATTTTTGTCCACCACAGTTGCACTTCCGACACAGAATTTCAAAGAGCTTCATACAGACCCATTAATTTTTTCCCAAAAATTAATCTTGCGTAAATATGTTTATTGGCACTAGCAAACAATTGTTCTTTAAATATATAGTGCTATATAAACTTGAAAATGATGCCTTAAAAAACAACAAAATACCCTAGCATACGTTTTATAAGCAGTTGTGAGTTGTCTGCTGATGTGTGGTATATTTCTTTTCCCACTAAACAATTCACATTTAAAATGTGAATTTCAAAAGCATTAGACCTTTACAGCTGCTGCCCTGGGTCACATAGTTAAGCTGCATTCCAGTGGTTATGGTGTCAGGGGATGTCATGATGCAATTGGTTAATAAAAACAAACCAAGCACGCTACAGAATCTCCCTTATGCAGTTAATATATTGCTACATACTATATAGTAAATAAAAAGCAATTCATCTGAATGAGTTGCTGAATTTATCCATAAGCACTTCATATTTTAAAAGCATCAACTTTCCTGGCATTCAGTATTATTTATATTATATTAATGTCTTACAACACAAATTAAAAAATAGTGATTATGTTACCACACGGTGCAATATTTGTGTAATTTTTTTTCTTGAGTAAGATTCCATTAAAGACTTTAAACGGCTTAAAATCTTGAAACATATTTAAATAGCCTCCTATTGCGGTTGCTAAAGTGCTGGTCAGAGTTAATAGTGCAGCTTTAAGGTCTGTCCCCGTGGTCGCTGCCTTCAGACATGCGACGGCGCTAAAAAAAGCCTCGGCTGCAGCAGCTGCTCGAGTCACATCAACAGTTGGAAAGTGTCTCGGAAGGGACGCTCTCTGTAGTGCATTCTCACCGTCGGCCATTTAGCGAAGCGATATCGTCTTTATGGTTGCTATGCCCGTCGGACCGCATGCCCCCCAGTGAGCATTAGCTTGACATCACTAGGCACGTGCGAGCGACGTTTATAACGTCTCCATGGCAACAGACGTGTCGGTGAGGGCGGGCGGTCCTGACGGAGAGACGTAAACAGAGCCAGCCGGTGAAACGCGCGGCGACCTTGCGGTTGCGGTAAAGCGGCCGGGCAAGCGGTACTGAGGGCACACCGAGTGCCCTGGCGCATCCCCTTTAAAATCTCGCGGCGGCACGCTTGCGCATTTGCATGGCGAAACCCCCCCCTCCTTCCCTCCCTCCCTCCAGACCTTCACACATTTATGCACGCCCTCCTGAATGCATTCCAGGCGTACCTCTTTGCCAAGCCCTTGCATCTGATGTGTACATATTGTACACCCCACCCACCCAATCAGAAATCATTTATGTGGGGGGGGGGCTGCACTGCATGAGACGTGAGACCACGCTTCCTTGTAACAGCATTCCATTGCCTCAAAATAAAAAGCTTAATCGGGGTTTGACACCCCGTGCTGCAGGGATCTGCCTTTCCTGGTTCAGCTAATCTCTTTCCCCCACCGCCCGACGCTGTCAGCCAAATCTCACTATCTGTACAGGCGTCCCACTCTGGCGACCCTCCGGCACTGACCTCTTTCAGCGCTGAAACTCTCCAGTGAGGCTTCCCCCGGCTCCCGCCTGTCTAAGCAGTGTTTCTCCTGCTCGGCACCCCTCCCTCTTCTCCTGGCTGCCTTTATACAGAGCGTCAGGCAGCTCAAGGGTGCGGTGCATTGTGGGAAAACTGGCAACTGGAGGGGAAGGGAGGGAGAGGAGGCGGGGCTTGAGAGATACTGTCCTTCTTGTGAAGGAGAGGAACTGGCGGCTCAAGCAACTCCCTTGCATTTCAACTTCTAGCTCTGCCGCCTCGGACTGTGAGGGGGGTGGGAGTTTTGTAACGAAAGGGAGCATTGTCGAGGGGGGGGGGAGCTTCTTTTGAGTCCGTAAGCAAGTGCCATGGCTACACTCTGGTACTGTGTCTCCGTCCTGGCTGTGTCAGATCAGCAAAACAGGTTTGCAACCCGAGAAGACGGAGTTCCTCTTTTTTTGGCATAAACATGTTTCAGCTTGTGAGTGTGAGCTGAGGGTGACAGAGAGCCTCCCTGCAAAGGCACAGGCCCAGCAACCAAAACAAACACAGGGTAACACCTTCCACACACAGACACTTATCACATAATCAAATTTAAAAACTTGTTTGGTCGCTGCCATTGAATCTTGTCTCTGCCATAGTTTTGTTTAATCTGCATGTGAACTAGCTGACTTACAGCGCTCACAGAAAGTCTTGGGACGCTTGCTTAATTCTGTACAAATGTCGCCAATTTATTTCATAAGAAAAGCCAGTTGACAAGCAAGATTGAACAAAATCTGCACATATCATCCAGAGACATTTTCAAGTGTCTTTTTTAACCTATTAATTCAGCTGTTGCCATTTTTCTATTATTGTTGTTTTATGTTATTGCAAATGTGTTACTAATCACAAAGCACCCAATAAGCCTGCTCGTCAATCAACTTTTTAACCCAGAACAACCTATAAGTCAAGGGAGGTGATGCTACGATTATACAATTCCTTGGTAAGACCCCACCTGGAATATTGTGTGCAGGTTTGGTCACCATACCTTAAGAAGGACATTGCTGCCTTGGAAAAGGTGCAACGCAGGGCTACTAGAATGATTCCTGGTCTTAGAGGAATGTCTAATGAGGGGAGGTTAGCGGAGCTGAATCTGTTTAGCCTTGAGCAAATGAGACTAAGGGGGGATATGATCCAGGTCTATAAGATTCTAACAGGTCTGGATGCTGTTCAGCCAAATGGCTACTTCAAATTTTAGTTTAGACACTAGAACTTGTGGCCATAAGTGGAAATTATAGAACATTTTAAAATGAATTTGAGAAAACACTTCTTTAGAGTATGGAATAGTCTTCCTGCTAGTGTAACGCAAGCTAAAATCCTGGGTTCCTTTAGAGCTAGATAAGATATTTAAGAACTCTGAGCTATTAGTTAAGTTCTCCCCAAACGAGCTTGATGGGCCAAATGGCCTCCTCACGTTTGTAAGTTTCTTTTGTTCTTATGTAGCTCTTTAAGAACTATAATTTGGGTTTCAATTTATTACTTGACATTTTTTTACTTAAACCTATTGCCTTTTTCTAATGTGATATATATTTTTGTTAACACTTGAATAAAGTAATGATGATTTTTGTTATAAAACCAATAAATTTGCAATGTTTTTAGTGAATTATGGAAGTGTCCCAAGACTTTCTGTCATGACTGAATTACCCCTGACCTAAAAAGCTTGTGATCAGAAAGCTGAAATTAAGTGAGTCTGCGTGCAAGAAGAGTGAGCAAAGGGCGGCGGATGCATCTGTGCCCGTCTCTTCGGAAATGTAACCAGCTGACGACAGCATCGTGAGATATTTACTTTATCTGCCACAAATGATCAGTATCAGTGTATCTGCATGCCAGTGTTTTGCACGTTGAGTCTGGTGATGACCAGAGTGGGTCATATTTCTCATCAAAAACTTAAACAAGCTGACAGCTGAGAGTAGGCCAGCATAGTAAAAACAGAAACAGGTTCTACACAAAAATTCAGGCTCCAAAAGATATCTAAGATAAACTTAGAGATGCAGGCATAACCACCCAAAAAACAAGACCACAACAAATCAGATCATGTTTTAATAAAAGCCCATTTTTATCGAAAGTTCATTTAAAGCAATTATGAGGTCCTTATGTTTCTATACAACTTAAATAGAAAGCATGACATACTTGACAGTGATAGTTAAAAGCGTACCGACTGATTCAGAAGAGCTAAGAAGTATATTGGTTTCAAATGGCAGTTTCTCTACAGAAAAACCAACAACCCCTTAAGAAGAAAACGTACAGCTGTCTCATTAGAAAATAAAGAACAAATGAGTAAACAAGTCCAGAATCCAAAATTCCGCTCCATAAAGTTCGATTACTCTGCGACAGATGTCTATTTTGAAGTCATTTATATTTAATTAAGAGCACCCAGAGCAAAGCTCATATTTTGGCCCAAGACTGCAGATTTCTAAAGGGGTCCGCCCAACCTATCAGAAATAAGTTTAGTCTGTTACTTTGGAAAAAAAAAAATAAATTTGCTGTTTTTTTCTGTTATGTGCACAATACTTTTGTATTATTAAAGTGCATACTTGAGTTAGTCGAAAGAGCAAATTGCTAAAAAGAAATAGTGTAAAAAAAAAAGTAAAGAGTCAATTTATACTGTTAAAGGATTTACAGAGACTGGGAATTATGTTTCGATTTCAAAAATGTCATTTGCAGGTTTCCATGCCTTGCTCTGACACAAACCACAAGACATCACGAGTAATTTTTAGCAATTAGCAAAATGAGCCTTCATCCCTTTAGTTGTTGGCACGGTGTTTAATCCTAGAGACTCGTGCAGCTATTGACCCAGAGAGGTGCTTGTCAGTGGTCCAGGTTTACATTGGCACACAGCACTCACATGGCACAGATAGTCAACCAATCAAATCGTACCTGAATTGGACCTTTGGGTTTTTATTTGCTGGAGGCACAGGTGGGCAGTTTGCCCTTAGCTTGTTATGCAGAAGGTGCATTCTTGCACTCAGCTTATAAAAATCTACTAGATAATGACTGGTATAAGAACTCCAGCATCCAGATTTAACTGCAATCTGTGGTTCTATTTTAATGATTATTTCCTGAATAGCATTTTTTTTTGCTTATCTACATTTAAAAGCAGTCCTTTTACCAGACCCCAGAATAGGCATGGAAAATATACAACACTGAGTGTGTAACATGAGACAGGTAAGCAGTTTCACTCGCTACGTTTTTAAAACGGTCCGATTCCTTTCTTTCTCACATTACATCCCTTGACATAGGGGGTGGAATTTCCATCCTAATCTTAAACGCACATAAAATAAATTCACAGTCATCTTTAAGGTCCACACCACCACCTAGAAACGAAAAAGGCACGTTAGCCCATTTTCTGTCCACCAAGAACTTTTCAGAACATGGATATTTTGCGCTGGAAAACATCATATGTAGGAGATACATAATGCATGCAGGTGTTGCGTGTCGCAAATCTGTCCACGTGTAGCTCTCGCAACCATGTTCGAAACACCCCAAAAGCAAACTGTCTATCAGCTGTGGGGATGCTAGGAGTGAAACTAGTCGCCTGATCCAAAAATGCTGCCGCCCACTTAGTAATTCTGCCGTCCGGGTGACTTTAATCTTACAAACAGGCTTTGACGAGCAGTATTTCCATCCATCAATTGTAACAAAAAAGCTAGCTAAAGCTAATCCAATGAAAATAAGGCATAGACAGCTGGATACATCTGTCTTGCATCTGGAAACTTTGAAGCATCTTCTGTCTTCCGGTCTCTCCTCTCAAACATCACCTGGTGCTCCAAGCGGTTCAGCCTGGACCGGAGCGGGATCATCGAGACAGCAGAAATCGGACCGGGCCCCTTGTTAGTTTATCCTAAGCTTCGTTTCCCACTCACTCGACCACGCGCGGACACGGAACTGCTGCCGGCTAGGTTCTATTCGCGGTTCCCCGGCTCCGGTCGGCCGGTCCTCTAACTCGAGTCCCCAGACACAGCGATCCCTGCTCCGTGCTCCGAGTCGGGCCCGTCCTTCTCATCAGAGGGCAGGTGGACCCGCTGCTCATCCATGCGTTTGGCCTGCACGCGCTGGATCAGGCTGAAAAAGTCCTCGTCCGGCACGGTCGGCGCTCGGGGGCCGGGGTCAGGGGGCGAACACCTCTGATCGTTGATCCTGGAGGACTGGAGGGGAAACAGATAGGCTGCTGAAAGGGGAGGGCAGGCTACAAAATGAAGAAAGGGGCCTCTAACAGCACTGAGGGGACCTGGGGCGCCAAGATAAGAGGATGAGCATAGCACCGGGCAAAGAAAAGCGAAACGGCGCAGGATTACAGTTTATATATTTATCCAATCGTAACTGATTACCGCAAACCTTAAATAACTGGATCTGTACTATTCAAGAATAATCGATGCTTTTGACAACAGCTGTAACAGGATACACTAAAAACAGACCAGATGATTTGCGGCAATGTGCCAGCTTCACCACTAGATGTCACCAAGGATGTGGGTGAAGTATTATTATGCCGCTTAAAATTTATTATTGAATCTGATCGATAAGGACAACATATTACTATTTGTAATTTAATACCAACTAATATATTATTACTTTAATGCAATATATTTCAGATTTTTCTTTAGCTATGACCATGGCTAATTCCAATATAGGTATATAATTACTAAAATGTATCATTAATTCACGAATAGGCGCATTTTGTTTTTGCCAGAGGTTTAACAAAAGGCTATAAAGAGTCATATGTATATAGTTCCTCTACATCTTTTATGAATTGTCCGAATTCTAAGCACCACTTAGTGTTTCTCATTTAAGCCTATAATTTTCACAATTCTGAGGCCGCCACAGCGCCCCCATCAGGACTCGTGCGCCCATGCGCCCCACCCTGTTACCTGGCACTTGATAAGCATGTTGAAGAAGTCGTCTCCGGGCTCCTGGGGGTCGCCATCCACGCACAGGTGGCCCAGGTTATTGTGCGTGATCCGCAGCCCCGGCAGGTTAGTGACACTGACCCTCTGGTCGTCAAGGCGGCGACTCTGCGAGCTGGCGATCAGGTCGAACAGCTCCTCCGTCTGGGGGGAGGTCATGAGGGAGCAGGCGTCTAGGGACACGCACAGGAAAAATAAAAATGAAGAAAACAGCTGTCATATTTTGGGTACTTAGCTTATTTATCATACAAGAAATGAATGTCTTTCAGATCTTCAGTATGCCACCAGCATTACAGTCGTTAGTGAATTTTCAATTCAAATTTGCAACAACAAAAAAGGGACTTGAACTCTAAGTTAAGAGGCTTAATGCAGGAGGGGTGGGCGCTTGTTTATGACATCACCAGAGAGCGACACAGGGGGCATACCTCTGGCACCGTTCTGCTGCTCGTCCAGACGGCACCGCTGGTCATCCATCCGGCTGCTCTGGAACTTGCTGAGCAGGTCGAAGAAGCAGTCCTCGTCCGAGGGATCCCGGCCTAGCTTCTGGAACAGAGCATCGCGATGGATCAGAGAATCCTCAGGGCTCTAGACCTCCACCCCCAGGCAGTCTTTAACATTTACTTTAGGTCAGGGGTCTCGAACTACCGGCCAGAGGATTTCTTATGGCTTCCTCCATGTTTTTAATTCAATATTAAATCTGGCCTTCAGATCGATTTTTCGTTTTCCACAGAGAATAAAAAAACAGTGTAACGCTAATCACCTCCACCACACCCCCAACTCCCATTTCCCTTTCAGCTGAATAAGTGGCCCCCTTGGGAGAAGACCTGCTAGCCAGTGTTGTGGCCCCCAGCATATCTAAATCTGAGGCTCCTGCTTTAGCTCCTGCTAAGAATTAGCACTGTTTATAAGTGGTGATGCTCTCCATTACAGAATTACAGCAATGCTGGTGTTTGGGCCCATTGCCTTCAGGTCAGAAGCGCACATCACTGCCGGTCACATCACCGCCGGTCACATCACCGCCGGTCACATCACCGCCGGTCACATCACCGCCGGTCACATCACTGCGACCATACAGCCAGCACTGCGCTGATATGCAGATCTGCATGCAGCCACCCCATCTGCAGCCAGGGCTGCGTCTGCTTCTGTGCTTCCCCTGCTGTACCGGTGTAAGGCAAACGGATCACCCAGCTCCGTCACTCATTGTCCATTAGGTGTAAAAGCAGGTAAGATCATAATTAAGCAGGACCGATGACTCAGATGAAATGCACGTCCGTGGAAATGAAAGCATTAAATAAATAAAACTTTTCATTCCCTTGTACTTTTATGCAAAGTGACAAATACAGGAAGAATCCACTCTATATTAAACACAATGAATTGATTAATTAACATTGCAACTTCGCGCTGGTCTGCATCTTAAGTTAATTACAGATAAGCCCAATGTCGTTAAACTCAGGTCGTCAAATTATTAAAAAGGCTCTGATTCTGCCGGTATGTAAAACCGGTGGTGACTCAGTTTTGCATGAGGCAAGATATTATTTTCATAATGTAGCTCTCGACTTCCTGACCTCTATGATTGAGGACACTGAGTGGTTACACTGCAGGGAATATTTAATGGAATGACACTCCGACCTCTGGTAAGATATTATTCAAGTAAAAGCAAAATTACTGTCTCTAAGTGGAGGAAATGTTGCCTGTCCTATTATGAAATAACAGCCCGGCTCAACAAAAGGTCGATGCACTGGGCACTAAAGAACATAGAATCAAGTCAATGGCAGACATACAGCATCCACCTTGTTGTGGGACACGTCCACGCACAACCGTAGATGAAACGCGATCGATCGCCTTGGCAACCTATCCACAGTGTTGACTTTAGGCTCATTAAGCAGCCTTCACTTGTTATGACTGTCATTTCAGGGACGGTCTCTTTATAGTAAACAATGGGTGACGTTCGTCACCGTGCTGGCATAACAGTAGGCTGTGGGTGACAAACGTGGTCCCGTGCCGATGCCGTTTCACACGTGGAGCATCGTTCAAAGCACATTTGATGAAGGACCGCGCCGACTAACACGACATCACCGCTCGCCAGACCGACTCAGGAGAAGCCGCTCGCTAAAGTCTTAGAGTGCGCTGGACCCAGAAGCAGAGAGAGGCGCCCTCTACAGGAGGCACCTGCACACTGCATTGTCGCCACAGTCTCCCCTGCCTCCTCCCAGCTCCAGCCTGGATCCTGGGGGTGAAGGTCACGCCCCCCCCCCTCTGCGGCGTCCACATCCTCCCTCTCCAGGGCCCCCAAAAGAACATCAGCCACCGTCACCACCTCCTGTGCTTTCCCTCCCCCTCCTCCGCTGGGTACTAATGTCGCCTGCATTGTTCGGTTAAATGGATGGAATGAGTGAAAGTGAGAGAGAGAGAGAGAGAGAGAGAGAGAGAGAGAGAGAGAGAATGGGGGGGGTGGAGGAGGAAGGGGCTCTCTTTGGCTTACATCACGGTCGCTATAGAAACCAGGACCCCATTTCCAAACCCTCTCCGTTTCCTGCTGGTCTTCTGTGAATTCGCACGCACACGCGCACGCATGAACACACACGGGTTAACAAAGAGCGACGCGCACAAACACTCCAGTACCACACACACATTTGTACCCATATCTTTGTGGGGACTCTCCATTCATTTCTGTGGGGAAAACACTAATCCCAACATGATGACCTTAACCCCTACCCAGCCCTAACCTTAACTATAAGTAACTAAACAAAATAGAAGACTTTTGCCATTTTTTTATTACGGTCCCCACAAGGTCAAAATAACAGGTTTTTGATCCCCACAGTGTAACGTATACATGACACCCCCCCCCCCCAGATCCAGCCTCCACACCTCACATCTGGCATAGAGTGAACATGAAACCTGCTCTCTTGATCAGATCTTCCGAATTCCAAAGTCGAATTCCAAATTTATAAGTGGGTGGGGAGACGAATCCAAACAGAAGGGGGGGCTCAGATAAGAAAGAGGCTGTTGGGTAGGAAACGGCATTGTTCCTAGTAACAAGCAAAACACACCAAGCGCCTGTGTTTGTGCATAATTCACCCTGGAACCACAAAGAGGAACATGACACACCCCACCCATAACAGACCCCACCCATGACTGCTTCGGGCTTTCCTGAGCTCCTTGGCTCCCAGGAGGCTTCTACACTGAACTGGAAATATGTAGTGCATGCTCACGGCATGCCATGCCGACTGAGCACGGGGGAAGAAAAAAAAGCTGCATGCTCCTTTAACAAATGGAAGATTACGGGCGGCCATCTTTGATAAGGGCGTTTCTTTAAGGACTGGAAATCAAATTAAGTTTAAGCCTTCAGCTGACCCCAAAATCAGATGGATGAGCTGGTTCTCTCAATGAGCCTTGTTGCTCTT
>JAODLC010000123.1:4708551-4730668 GCA_026781145.1 Hippopotamyrus pictus | reverse complement strand
GGCATAAGGCTGTGGAGTCATCCCAAACAGCACAGGGCATAAGGCTGTGGAGTCATCCCAAACAGCACAGGGCATAAGGCTGTGGAGTCATCCCAAACAGCACAGGGCATAAAGCTGTGGAGTGCACCGGACAGAATTCCTGTCCATCGCATATTCATTGTCACACTCACAAACAGGGTCATATTTTATGGGTAGTCAGCCTTACTTCATGTCTTTGGACTGTGAGAAAACCCACGCAAAATGAGGAGGACACGCAAACTCCACGCACACTGAACGATGGTGGGATTCAAACTCACAACCCTTGTCTGTTGTCTGTGCTGAAAAAATATTTAAGATGCTGCATGAGCCATTTGTTAAGACTTCTTCATTGTACGAGCCATTCATGCAGAAAGCAAAAACGTTTCTCAAAATCATAACAGCGTACTTTGGCCCGGTGTCCAATGTCTTGGCTAACAGCCCTCACCTCTCTGGAGATCTCCAGGTGCTTGCGGGCATAGTGCAGCGCCCTCCGGTGGTTCCCCAGGGCCACGTAGGCATTGCCCAGGCTCCAGCAGGCACGGCCCTCCCCAACCCTGCAGGCCAAATGCAGCAAACCATCCCAGGGGTTGAACAAAGCTGACCTCAGGAATTACAGTCAGTCCTGCTACAATGTGAGCAATGCATTACAGAAAAACCTCACACTCATTAAAACCACATACTAAAAATACATATAATCCAACAGGAAAAATCGGGTTAGGGGAATGCGGCTTAAAAAACTCAGTAACTTCCAAACTAAATGAATTCAATAATAAAAACAGTGACACCAGCGGTCAATAATATAATTATATGCATGTTAAATAAATAATAATGCAATAAGTTGTATCATAAACGTATACATAGTTTCATGAGGATTGACTAGGAATCGCTTCAACTGAACATGCTGTACTCTAACATGTCAGTTGCAGAGAGTCAGGAATAACGACGGCTAAAATGACGCTCGTAGAAGTTTTGCTTACACAGAAATGGTCTGAGGGCAGAAGAAACAATGATTGGTTATCTTCCTGAACCAGTCAGATTGCAGAGGAGGTAGGTCCAAGCAACTAGAGGAGACATCTGACTGGTTGGTCCTGCCTCCTCTAGTTGCTTGGACCTACCTCCTCTGCAATCTGATTGGTTCAGGAAGATAACCAATCATCGTTTCTTGTTTTTGGTCATAAAACTAGTTCACACATGGGGCCACCTAAGGCCAGGGCTCAGAACTGCCAAACCCGGACACAGCTGTGCGTTACACTGGGGAATGGGGCAAGGTTCACGAACCCCCCCAGCATAAATCTGACTTTGTCTTCTATGCATACACAGTCGACGGAGATGGGGCCAAGTCTGACCCTGGGGAGCTGCCCATCCTGCCCGGCGGGTGGACGCACCTGTCAGTCAGCTCCTGGGCGATGGTCAGGTGCTTCAGGTGGTAGTCGACCGCGCGCTCATACTGCTGCAGCAGTGTGTAGGTGTTGCCCAGGCTGTAACAGGCCTGCGCCTCCATCACCTGGTCCTTCAGCTGGTAGGACAGCTGCAGCGTCTTCCTGTGTGCGGGGGCGGCGGGGTAGGTCAGGTGGCGTTGCAGGTAGTAAAATAAAGAGAGCTGGGAAGACTATATAACCTGCATATCCACATCCTCAAAAGGCAACATATGGGACCTATTAAAAACACCCAGTAGGGCAAGGTCATAACCCCACTGGCCCCAGCTGAAAGCGGATTGGCTCACAAAGTGCCCCTCCCCTGTCACTCACCGATTCAAAACGTATCATTGGCTAATAAGGTTGGCCCCTCTGTATGGATCATATTCCTTCTTATGCCCCCCTCCCACCTTTAAACATCCTAGAATGGCCCCCGTCGCACACCAAGGCAGAACAAAAGAACTTCAGAAAAACAACTTCTGCTCCTACCTGTAATATTCTGTGGCAGTGTCAAACTCCCCCAGGAATATGAGGGCGTTGCCAAGGTTACTGTAAGCCCGGCGTTCTGCCGCCTTATCGCCGAACTCCTTGGCGATGGAGAGTCTCTGTGTGACGCAAGAAACACAGTTACGGTCTATTGTTCAGTCGCTGGCGTCTCCTACTACTGCAGCACCTCAGCACTGGCTGAAAATGTGCTAACAGCTGGACGCTGATAGGTGATAATTAATTCCCAATGATGCATGCTGGGATCTCATCCAGATAGGCTGTCTCAGGCAGCACAGGGTACAGGACAGTACAAAGCTCCCCAATGACCCTGATGAGGATAAGCAGTTAGATGATGAATGGATGGATGACATGGTAATGCTTAATTACAATTTCAGTCAATTTCAGTAATACTTAATCAATTTCAGTCACCTCTCTATGGAATTTGATGGCTTCCACAAAGTTCCCCAGCAGGTAGTGGGTATTTCCCAGGTTCCCGTAGGCCCTGCCCTGCGCGGCTCGGTCTCCAAGCTCCTTGACCAGGGAGAGGTTCATCCTGATGGACAAAGCATGACAGGAAGCACTGGAGTGAAGTGGGCCGACATGTTTAAATCAGCAATGGGACACTCCTGAGCCAGCAATGGTATCCTGTATCCTAACGAAGGCAAGAGTAGCGCGCCGATGGCAAGGATAATGCATAATTATTTGTGACAATCTCATTGTACTCTTTTCATTCCACACATTAAACAGCACTTCATTCAAGCTGATTATATTCAAATTCAATTCCCATTTGACCCGCAGGATTTGTGCAAATGTGCAAAACGCGGCTAGCATAATGTGCTAACTGCTAATTGCCCATGGTTTCCTGGGGCTGGATTCCTGCAGACTCTGGCACTGACAGGTCACCGTGGGACTTTCCTCCCGAGGGGACACCGTCTTAACGAACCGTTACTGCCACACTGGGCAAAATTGACAAGGCGCAGCGAGAGAAAGGGAGTGTGTAATTACATGCTAATAAGCCAGGGGCTACCATAGTACGGCGAGTGATCCCTGAGTCACAAAGGAGTCACAGGGGACTCACTAGGGAGTCATGACGCTCACTGACTGCAAAGAGGTACAAGCAGCATGCGACTCCCACTGGATCGCTTTGCACTAAAGGGATTATTACTCAATGAACACATTTTATCTGCATCAATCTATGTTTCCATCAGGCGTTCAAGATCTGTCTGCATGTTCTTTGTTAATGCTGCCCCCAGTGGGATTGTGGTTATATTCCATGAAGCAGCTGCTCCTGTTGTAGAAGTGGAAATGTAAATGAATGAATGAATGAATGAATAAATGAATGAATGAATGAATGAATGAATGAATGGTTTAATGGATGGAAGGATCTTTTAAATATTGCCTAAATATTTATTCAATGAAGTTTATAGCTGATTCATGAAGTGAGAGAATTTCCCAATTACCTGACTTATTACACACCAATTACTATTTTTATAACTTAACTCTAAACAGAGTTAAAAGAAAATTAGAGGCACTTACTCATAGAAGACAGTTGCCTTCTCCAGGGTTTCTCTGACCTCAGGGGGTAGATTCCCAGGGTCCTGATTACAGCCCCACGACTGCTGCTTGCCCTTGGCATGGAACACATTGCCAATGTTGTAGAGCGCCCGGGCCTCTCCCACCTAGTGGCCAGATACAGAAGTGCAATCAGTCATCAGTTCTAAATTCCAGCTCCATAAGCACCATGGAGCCACACAATCACTGCATGAGAAACATCGCCATCATGCTCATTGAAGGCTCAATCATACACCATATAAACAATGATTCATCATTAGCAGCATTACAATGGGTCGGAGTCCAATGAAAGTTTATCTGGTACTGATAAGGGCTAAAGATACGGATTACTGGCAGACCAGACTTAATGGACTTGTATTACCTCTCTTAGACTTTACAAATGCCCATCATGAGTTAAATAAAGAGAAATTAATGAAGCCATTATAATTTTCAATTGACTAGTTTTGCATCAGAAATGTAGGGCATGTAGTACGTGTTGCACTATGCAAAACCCTGAGATGGGACACCCCCAAAAGTGGCTCCACGGTCCACTGAGGACAGGAGGTCCTGGAGGAAGGTCACACACCTTGTCCTCCTGCTCTCTGGAGATGTCCAGGTGCCGCTGACAGCAGACCACTGCCTCATCGTAACGTGCCAGGACCTTAAGCGTATTCCCCAGGTTTCCGCTGGCTTTTCCCTCCCCAATCCTATCCCCGATAGTTCTGGAAAGGGAGATCAGACTTAGGTTTGTTGACAAAGTATGCTCACACTTAGGGTATTCGTCTCCGGTTGTCAATGACCCTCATACATACAGTAGATACACATACAGCTAAGACAAGTCAACACTCACATACAGTCCAGCTGAAATATTCAACACACTGCTGTGGTTGACAGATGTACAGAGAATGCATTTCAGTGCAAAGAATGTTGGAATAAATACATCCATCACTCCATCTTCTACCGCTCTTCCGGGAATAAATACAATGCATGCAATAAAACACAATAAGTACAGAGAGTTATTGATAACAATGAGGTATTGTGCAGTACTGGGTGGGAATCGTGCGACTGAGCTGGGAGATCATGATTATTTGAATTTGCTCCCACAGAAACTGTTTATTGAATAGGCTTGTACACCAAACAGCATAAACCTGTTTCCTATGTTTCCCCATGGAATGAAAAATGCACACCATTCCTGTATCATAGCACGCAGAAAAATGCTAAGAAAATTAGGCTTCCAGACAGAACATCCTGTTCAGCTCTGAAAGTGTCCATTAGAAATTATTATGGACTTCAAGTGGAAATTAAAAGGCTATTTTCAGTTCGGTCCATATGAAGAGGCACAGTGATAATGGCAAACAGATGCTCCTAGAATAATGAGTCAGAAGGTGACCTAGGTTTGGCTCTTGTTGGCAGTGTTAACCCTGGTCAGCTAAAACAAGTCAAAGGCGGCCGCACATCAGTCCCACCCTGCCAGACCAAGGAGTTCTGAACATACCGACTCTAAGTTTGGACTTACTAATGTAGGATGCAGCGTACTGTGGGGTAAAGGTCTCGACATTGGCCTGCTCTGAGTATCCTTTGGCTGACAGCACAACGCCCTGATTACACACTGCAGAGGTCACGATAATCACTGTAATTGTGACACACACTTGCTTATGTGCTTGGGCACACTGCACGCCGTTGAACATTTCTGTGTAATTTATGGTCTTCATGAGTCGTCCCATATATACACATCTTAAATTCCTCTTCCTGAGCATGTAGCTCTCCAGGATACCTCAGCAGAAGGTCACTAGGTCGATTCCCATCCTTGGGAGAATAGTCCATTGGGCTCTAGAGCAAGGCCCTTATTCCCCCGAAATGACCCAGGGATGCCAAATAATTGGGTGACCCTGTGATTGGACCGCAAGCTTCACTTTCAACTATGTGTGTGTGTGTGTGTGTGTGTGTGAGAGAGACAATTTCCAACACACCTATGCTCGTACTTGTGTAAATGGCAAATAAAGCATCATTTCTGGTCTAAGCTGTGTGTTTTGAATCACCACGGCAGGCTCCGTTACCTGGCCAAGGTGAGGTCATGCCGGTGGAACTCCAGTGCCTTTGCATACTCCTTCAGGTAGAAGTAGGCATTGCCTAGTTGGCTGTAGATGGCGCTGAGGGTCTTCAGGTCTTCGGTGCCCACCTGGACGGCCGCCTCGAAGTACGCCGCGCCCTCTTTGAAGTTCCCGACCTTACAAAGCCTCTCCCCCTCCAGGGCCAGATCCAAACAGGAGGCCTCCACCCTGAATGCGGACGGAACGACCCGAACGTTAGTGTCCGAAACCCGGCCAAATGACCGTCTCACAGGCTAAAGCAGCCCCGCTCTGACTGCACACACAGCACATGATTACATACACAAACTCCCCAGTAACTGCCACTTAGTCTTTTCTCGGAACACAGGAACTTCTTCGGCAGGTCGGTAACTACACCCCGGCACCGCATTCTTCACGGTCTTACGCAATAACAATCAAAGTCCATAGGCTCCTGTGCACCTCTCAGGACTATCTGCCTGAACTTTGATGAGCACTTCAGACCCTCCAACAGCGGCATTGCTAGGGACTTGTAACAAGAAGCGAGATTTGCTGGTTAATTAGATAATTTGTCTGATTTAAGGTGGACTTAATTTTCATCCACTTACATTTAACCCAGACTACCTTAAATCTGACAAGTTATTCAGCTAAGCAAAAAGACCTGAACTCTCAAGAAATTATACTGAACGTTCTCTCTTTAATGTTGCAATGAAGATTCTGATAAGCGCAACCCTGGACGAAGAATGCTGTGTGTATGGAAGTATGGAATTTTCAAGCTGAGTTAGAGGCTGTTAAAATATCTGAACAAATCACTCGGGGCTCGTCCAGGCTCGCGATGCGTCTGCCCTCAAACATTCACCCTAAGCTCTTTTTTGTTCAATTTCCCTGCCCGTCACTCTGTGGAAAAGCTCTTAAATCAAACGATTATAAGTTGTCCACCTACACTGGAATTCCTATGACACATTACATGCAGATGTTTGCTGTGACAAGTATTGATTTCCATTTCTTTCTGCATGCAATCTTTTGTATCAGACCAAAATGTTTTTTTTTCCTCTTTACACAGACATAAAAAAGGACTGAGCAATGTTTTTCTTCGGGGGAAAAGACAGAACATCTACTGCGGCCTTCTCCACGGTCACCATGGTAACGGTGCACTGGAAAGGGGCTTAAGAAGGCGCCTTTTGGCTCATCTCGAAATGTCAGCCGACAGCGAACTTCTCCTTGGCTCGAAGAAACTCTGCAAGTGAGGTGTGTGTGTGTGTGTGTGTTTCCCATCCTAGATACAAAAATGCAATAATGTCACCGCAAGAGCCGTCTCTAAAGGGCCATTCCCTCCCTGAATTTCTAACTCTAACACACTTCCACATTTTCTCTGGCTTAGCTTAGAAATTCTTTTTTTTTTTTTTTTTGCAGTCGGCCAGACCAACATAAACAGAACAAAAATATCTGAAAATAAACCATGCTGCCGCCTGCTGCTGTTTGAACCCCCACCTCTGAGCAGTTAAGGGCTTCAGAGTGGATAAATCCACAGCTACCAGCATGGAGAAATAGCGCGTCTGTGACATATCGTCTCCTCTTTCTGGGTAACGTGCATAACCAGCCCCCGCTCAGTGCATCGGGAGGCCCACGAGATCACTGATAACTCCCCACAAGGTAAATCTGGACAAGAAAGTCCACAGCTAGTAACCCCCTCCCCTATCCATCATCTGAAGAATTTCCTGCACTCTGGGTGGGGGGGGGGGCTCAGAGAGGCTGCACAGATGATTCTAGAAGGAGCACATCTCAGACGACTTGTCAGCCAAAGCTGAACTCTCAAAAAAGACCCACCACAATGTCACTTCTACAGAACGTTCTCAGCACAATGACAGGACTAGATCCAAGACGCTGTGATTCCGGCTTTGAACCAAAATGTCTTCTCGTGCGTGGCATCTAGGGACCGTTATCAGTGCAGCTGGAGCTTGTAGGCATTACACCCTTCTGACTGCTGATCCGGCCGCATGCGCTCAGCACTCTCCCAAATGGGCTCCCTTGGAAGACAAACTCCCTTTATGATTTTAAATCAACTGCCACTGCAAACCCTTACAAGTTCCCCAAAGGGCACAGGGGAAGAGGTGTCCTTGAATATTCATGACGCTTTCAAATCAAAGGGCGGATGAAGACCACAGGAAGGTCTTTATGGTCAGAGATCCGTCCGCGCGTAAAAGCAAACCGGGGGGGGAGGGGGAAGGGGTTCTTGGCCTTGAGAGCGGTGGTAGGATTTTTCAAAGTGGGGGGGGGGGGATAAGAGAGGTAATAATTCATACAGGAGGACCCACCTTTATTAGTCAATGATATGTTTTTAATCGGAGAGTGGCAGGGAAGATGAACTCCAGGGGCCAATCAGCTTTCAGCTGGGCCCAGTGCCCTTGTGGCCCCGCCCCTGTATATGCCCCTGCTTGGCATATCAGATGAATGTAAATCCACAGAGCTTCCACATCGCAGCCAAGACCAGATAACAGAGAAAGGGGCCCCTGTTTTCAAACAATACGCGTGGGACTTCATAAATATGTAAATGTCGCTGTACGTATTTTGGCACCACAAAGGGACTGAAATTTCAGTCGGTCTTTTTCGCCACGGCACGGGAGCCGAAAGACCTTAAAGGCTTCGTGACGTAAACCACGAAATGATTTTTTAGTGATTAAAAATGTTACGTTTTTTTTAATGTGCAGTGCAATTACAGCATGCTGTATATAAATCGCAATATACAAATGCCGCTGGTCGAGCTCTCGTCTACCCATTTAATGAGACATAATATTCAGATCCCCTGAGGCAAACCGGGGCTGCTGAAGGGAGGGTCAACGCCATCAGCCCAAGCGTGTGAATCCTCGCGTAAGCCACGAAAGCCTGGTGTAAAATCCTGCACAATAGGCCAGGCTGCATGCTAACACTCATGCTAACACTCATGCTAACACTCAGCCATGTCAAGGCTACTTCATCCAGCTCTTACACACGATCCTGCGCCGTGCAGCGGAGCTGCATCCAGTCGTCGCCCGACCGCTCTTCACAAGTGCAGTATGGCGTGTAGGGGTGTGACGCTACACTAAAACCACAGTTCGGTACAGATCTTGGTCACAGTTCGGTATGTTTCCGGTACAGCGGTGGTCAAAGAAACAAAACATAAATAGCTTTTTTTACTTAAACAGTGGTTTACTGAACGAAGTATGACTTTCTTATATAAAAAGTCTCTGTCAATACTGATGCAACCTACTAATAAAAAACTAAAATTTACTTAAAAGTAAATCAAGATAAATACTTTCCCAGTTAAATAAAAATAAAAAATCCATTAAAGGTGCAGTTACAAAATTAACTGTACCTGATCTGTACTGTATTCATATTACTAGCTTTCAGTTTCACATCAGAACCGTGCAACACAAATACTGCCTCAAAAAATGCAAAGCATAACAAAATAAATATCCTTTATGGTGCAGCATTTAAAAAAATACCTGCGCTATATATGTATTCATATTAACAGCTTCCAGCTTCAGATTAGGAACAGTTGGAGTCTTTTCTCAAAAAAGAAGAGGAAAAAAATATGTGTTGCTTCGGAGATCAGCATTTAATAACATTAGATTGGAAGTGGGAGAGAGACTTGTGCTGAATACTGAAATAGACACATTACTCTGAGCTCCTT
The DNA here is from genome assembly GCA_026781145.1 of Hippopotamyrus pictus. Classification (NCBI taxonomy): domain Eukaryota; kingdom Metazoa; phylum Chordata; class Actinopteri; order Osteoglossiformes; family Mormyridae; genus Hippopotamyrus; species Hippopotamyrus pictus. The sequence goes on along the minus strand of JAODLC010000123.1, from coordinate 4,721,462 downwards.
GTGTGATTATTTATGCATTTCACCTGCACAGCTAAAATCTCCAGCTTCCATGCGAAGTGTGATTTGGCGTTTGGCCTGCATGAGAGATGGAGCGTTCCTCGGTCGTCAGTGACACTGGGATGTAATGGCATCATGAAGGACCTTCACTCCAAGTCCATGGGCGTGGATCTAGCGTGTGCTGGGAGGAGGTATGAAAAGCCACCAGTCCTGAGCTGTTGGTGGACCGCCAGCACTCTTCTCCACCAGAAAGCCAAGCATCAGACTTCGATGCCTCCGAATTCTTCCACAAAAGTCAAAACTCCCCAATTAACTACCTGCGGCTTCATTCATAATACTCACTGGTGCCCAAAGAAAAACGTGGCCTGACGTGTAAACAACTCACTGCAAGCTGGCCTGAAAACCATTTTATGGAAGAAATGAAGCTTGGGAACGAGACTGGGTAGCTCAGTGGATAGAAATGCTGACACCCTCCCCCGAGGTCAGGGGCAGTTCAAAACCCACCTGTGTTTCCCCAGGCAGTCCAAAGTCATGCAGTTTTCACTAACTGGTGTCTCCGAAATATCCAGATAGTGTATAATTGGGTGCATGTGCTGTGTGATGGACTGCCAGCCCCTTTCCAGAGTGTCCTGCCCGAAAGGAGGACGGGTTTGTCAATGTATGATTCAACACAGAGAACCAATCAATGTGCGACACATCACGACAACCCCGCCCACCATGGGAATACTCAGGCGCAAATCATCACCACTATTGCATAAAACCTACACAGCAGTGAAAACTCAGGGGGGTTTGCAGAAGCAGCCTCTGGCGAATGCGTACTGCGCCCTGAAGCCCGGCCCACTTTCTGGAATGGAGCCGTCTTGTTTACCAGTTGCACCAGGATGAAATACTTTGCTCCAGTGATTTGGGGGCGGAGCTTTGTGGCGCTCCTCCATTTCCCGCTCGACCGATATGCTGACAGTGACAAACTGGAGGCAGTGGGGGATGTGAATCAGCGGGGCACGCATGTGCTGCCCCGGGGCCCTAGGCACTGGGAGACGCCGTCATGTGATGACAGATCAGCCTAAACGGCGTGGTTATTTACTGAAAGTTATTCACTGAAAGTTATTTAAATGTTCTAACCTTTGGTGTAGTAAAGACCAGTTGCTCTATTCCAAAGCCTTTTCAGGACTGACCTCTCATTCTTTGGGCAACAAACTCAATATATCCAGTGTGGTACCAATGTACACTTGTAGCCTTTCAGTGTATTTACATTTATTTCCACAGCGGCTGACAAGACAAGCACACGCTTCCCGACGGGTGAATTTAGGAAAAGGCCCAAGTCAGAAAATGACGAGACAGTCATCCACAGTTTTGGGAGTCCTGAGCCATAAAACCTGTCCATGTGACGTCCAATTATGTCTTTACTTTGTAGGTCCACTTGCTTGCTGGCAAACCTCTCGCACCCTGAACGTCAAAACAGGTTTATCCCCAGTGGAAAAAGAAACGTACACGACACCGTCAATCCTGCATGAGTGTAAACACGATTATTGCGGCTGCACTGGAATATTTTGAATGCCAAGAAGTACATACCACTTTGCTCTTAATCTGGATTAGATTAATTCATTTTATAGGCTAATCCAGATTTTCCAACGCAGGTAGGATTACAAAGGAGAAAGCTACTTATCCAAACAAAAAAAATCTTATAGCATTGACCTGAACAGCACACGGACATAATTCATGTAGAAAGCAGATAACATTGAGAGAATGTAAAATTTATGTTATAGATATGTTACCGATTTCCTTCATTTCTGATTATAGAAGGATTATATAAACGGCACAAATCTTTCCATACAATATCCTATAACAGGGGTCACCAACCTTTTTGAAACTGAGAGCTACTTTACAGGTACCGAGTCATACGAAGGGCCACCAGTATGATACACTCTTCTTAAATCATAACAAACATGTTTTAAATGTTTTTTATTTTTAGATATTGTCATTTTCAAATTTATAGAAATGCAAATGTGATTAAAGAAGAATAGCCACAGGTCCGCGGGCGACTCGTGGTCTTTGGGGGCATCCTGGTGCCCCGCCGGGCACCATGTTGGTGACCCCTGTCCTATAATAATTCTTAATATTCCAGTTCCAAAATGCGGCATTAATGACGCGAGGCTCACAGAGTTAGCGGCACCTCCCATTCTGCCGACGGGGATCCGGCACGCCCCCCACCGATCAACGCTAAACACCCAGCTCTGGTTCTAGCGTCCGATGCGATGGTGGCCCCCACATGCGTAGCTAGACAGTATGGGACCCCTGACAAAATGAAAGCGGCCACCTTTTGTGGGTTGGGAGGCACCTTAGTAGAATATGTATTATTTATTCTTTGGCGTGTTCCAGGGCCATGACACACTGCTAGCCTCCCCCCTCCCCATCTACCAGGGCATGAAAGCTCCTAATGGCCCCGGATGAAATTTCACCAACTCCCTCCAGTCCGCTCTATGGGCATTAGGTCCACAGGGCGCTAGTGGAGACCCCCTCCTTCATAATCAGTGCTCGCTGAGACCAGGATTCATCAGGAAACCCCCACCAGCCACCCCCACCTGCGGCAAGGGACGGCATGGCTGCGACTACGCCCACTCTTTCCGAGCCGCATGGAGACGATCGCCCTGCAATTACGCCCCTGCGGTCGGCGTGGGGCCGGTGCGTGTGTGTGTGGGGGGGGGGGGATGCGGCTCCTAGTGGCCTCATGGGACACCCTCCGCTTCCTCGAGGAACAATGGCCCTCATTATTGCTATTGCGGCTGTTGCCAGATGTGGGAAGCAGCCGATCCATGCGATTAGCATAGCTGTGATTTTTGGGGTGAGTGCGTCTGCTTGTCAACAGCAAAACCAGGCTTGTTTATGGCAAATCAAATGGGACGAAAAGATCCCGGGCTTAGTAAGAAGACTCTGCTGCCAGTGTTACTTCATACTATTCCTCCCTGCATTCAGGGCCATCCACATTTTCCTCCATTAGAACCATCATCTGGAAATTAAACTGATGATTACACTGTGAGTGAGTATTCACAAAGAAAACACTGACATCTTATAATTAAGCATGAATTCCTGAGGTTTTACCTTTGGAGCCAGCACAAGCTCACTCTCACACTAACCACTCCAATTCACAAGTTTCATTCCCCCTCTTAAACAGTACAGACGATGGCCAAGGTAGGTTAGTTTCATCTGGACCTATAAGACACTTCTGTTCTATAGAGACCAGCCGGCTGTCTCACAGCTGCACCCTGACGTGGGTTTTTATTTTGGTTACTAGATTATTACCCATCGTCACACACGGGCTGCATTGTCGTAGATGATGTGATGGGCACTGGATAGCATATCATCACCGCAGAATTTGGAGAAGCGTCGTCGAAGAGAGATTGATTTATTAATTAGGGCTGCACAATATCACACCGTGATTATTTGGCACATGTGTATTAATCACCAGGCCTTTAGATGATGACCGTAAACATATGTCCAGATGCCAGGCTTTCAGTTCTATACATACATTTACTTACTCAGACAATTTGGTAGCACATCTAAAATATTAATGAGAGATGTAATGTGCAAAAGTTAGTAATCTGTATAAATTTTGAATGTCCTTATGGTTTATTAACGTCAGACTTTAAACTGCAAAACGCACCTTCAGACCGCTGATGTCTTGTTTATCCACAATATCTCCTCTTTTAAAAGATGTCGTGGCTGCTGAGCTGCTCCTTTCTTCACCGCCGTTTCAACGCTTATCCCTTCCATGATTTACCAAAACAGTAGCACGTGGTGTGCTCCGCTAACCGAATTTAATAAGTTATAAGGAAGCATCGATATCAGGGGTCACCAACCTTTTTGAAGCAGAGCTACTTTACGTATACTGAGCCATATGAAGGGCTACCAGTTTGAAACACCCTCCTAAACTTCATCTATCTAAACTTCATGTATAATAAACGTTTCAAATGCTTTTTTTTTTTTTTTTTAGATATTTTCATTTTCAACTCTATATAAATGTAAATGTGATTACAGCAGAATAGCAACAAGATAAAATTTAATTTTAGACGCTGCTCACTGGTGAGTTGTGCTATTTTTAGAACAGGTCCGCAGGCGACTCGTGTGGTCCTCGGGGGCATCCTGGTGCCCGCGGGCACCATGTTGGTGAAGCCTGATCTATATAGTATCAAAAAGCTGACGACTGGGTGTAAATATCTACACCCATCATCTAAAGCTCTGGTGATTATTCTGCGCGTGTCATATAATCGTGATTATATCGCGATGTGATATCATGCAGCCCTAATATTAATGGAATAAACCTTGACTAGACAATTACATAGATATAAATGTGATGTGGCTGCATCTTCATAGAAACCACAGAGCAGCCACATACAGCCATAAACAGCCTTATATAAATCTGTATTTTCTTCTGCGTCGTTTTATAGAAAATATTCCATGTATATTCCAAGTAGCAGCCTTTATCGGTCAAGATGGTCTAGTTAATTTAAGCTTCTAAAGACGATATCTTAAGGGTCCAGAAACACCTCACTGACACAGTAAATTCAAGAAAATAGATTAAATCAAAACGATGGGTCACGTTCTTCATCCAGAGCCATCCATGAGCAGCTTCAAGCTACAGGACATTAAGCTGAGCTGATATAGCACCAGGTGCTTCCAAGGCAATTAAACCATAGAACACATCTAGTCAAGAGAAATTATCACTGCAAGTAATCCACAGATGTTTATTTAATGGTTGTGAGGTACCTGTTGAAAGCTTAAATATAATGTAACAAGGTACAAAATCTAGCTTTTTGAGTAAATTATCCAGTTGGGGCAAGAACTTCTCTTGATAACAGCTAACCAACCAAATGTTATCCTGCATAAGTTATTGACTACTATAATTAGATAATCAAACTATGGATTACAGTCATCAAGTAGTGACATTTCTCTAAATGGCCATGAGAACTGACCAAAGAGTTTGCAGATCAAGGTTGCTTCTCGGTTTCATGCACCAGCCTTATTTCATTACAATGGCCGTGTGCAGAACTGAGAGCCCGACGGGGACGCAAGCACCGACCACAGCTTCAAGAACCAAAGCCGGCGCGCCCCCTTCCCACGGTGCCGGTGTTCTGACGAGTTGAGTTTCCTATCGAGACGTGCTATTGAGCCTTTCTGTGCATGTGCAGTTCCACAGTTTTGGGATTAGGATTATGTTTTAGGGGTTAGGGCTATAGATTAGCACTAACTCGACAGAACACCGGCCTCTGAACCATGAGCCCGCAGGGCAGGCGATGCTCAGCACTCACGGCAACCTCCTGGATGGTGGCGAAACTGCGACGCCAGGCGTTTGTGTCAACAGTCTCCCCATTCAGACAATCTGCCCTTCCCCCGACACACTTGTTTGCTGTACACACACAGCCTCACATGCCGGACAGGGAAGTGGCAGGGAGAGGACGCGCTGATACCGACCGATCAGCGACCCGACTCTGGCCCTTCTTCTTGCCGGGTTCCGCCTTATTTTCCAAGGTCTGGCATGTACAGCTCCTCGGATCTCAACAGCAGGCAACTGCGGGTCTAAGCTATCTAAATGCGCGGTTAGACCCGAATAGGAAGACCGCAGGAAGGCGACTACCATGCACACGATCGGGAGGGGAAACACAGCAGCGTTAGGAGCGGAGCGGGGAGCAGGGGTCTGCGGGGAGCCACCTTGCGTTCTGATAAGTGCCAAGGGGCTGGGATCTCATTCCAGCTTTGGACTAAGTGCTCCAGATGATATCCTTCAGACCATGCGGATATGGAGCGTGTCCTCTCGGCTGGCACATTGCGGCGCGTCTCCATGTGCCGAGCTCAGGGTGAAATGTGGCCTCGAAGATGGAGCTAAAAAACTCAGGAGACAGCGCTGCGTGCTCGGCTCCTCCTCACACAAGCCAGAGAATCGGTAAATCTCGCTCCTTAGTCCCTCTTTCCCCCACCCCCTCCCCGACAGCAGGCCTGCCCTCACCACTGCTGTTTTTCCTCCAGCCTCTTACCTTGAGTGGAGCCTCTTGCTTGGTGCCTCCTGGTCCATACCATTAGCAGCATGAGCCATGAACCGGTTCCGGTGCTGCCTCGCGTGAATCCCAGCTGCGTATCGCTTCCCCCCTTCGCTCCTCTCCCGGCAGCTCCCTCTGTAGCAATGGCAGGAGCCGAGGAAGTGATGTATTATACAAGTTAATGAAAAAAAAAAGCTGGCGCCTCCCCCCAGCCGTGACATCAGAGCGGGGCTGTGGGACTGTACAGCGGTGCTTGCTAATCCGCTCCTCGGGGATCCACAGCCGGTCCATGCCTTAGCTCCTTCCCAGCCCCCTACCAGACAGCCCACATTTTTGCTCCCTACCGAGAGCTGGGAAGGAGCAAGAACGTGGAATGTCTGTGGGTCCCAGCGGACCGGATTGGGAGCAGGCTGGGAGCTCATTGATACGCAGTCAGTTGCACTCCCCACCGCTGAAAGTGTGTGTAGTTGTGTAGTTCATTCTCAACCTTAAAATATTTGTGCATTTCAGTAGGCTGTACTTTTCAGTGTGTGTGTGTGTGTGTGTGTGTATATATATATATATATATATATATATTCGCTTTTTAATTTCTTTTCTCATCTCATCTTTTTCTCATCCCACACGTTTTATTGTATATTTTATTGTTCATGTACTTAAGATTTTTTGAGTTGTACAGCGCAACGTGGGCTTTGTCTGCGAAAGGAGCATTATAAATAAACTTTTACATAGTTTACATTACTACCTAATAAAGTTTCGATTTATATTATTTTCTATTTTCGTATCTTATCCAGGTGATACACTAGACACATCCTACGTGTGGGCAGCAGATACGGTTATAAGCTCCACTATATACTGAGGCGAAATTTTCGCAGAGACAAAAATGCCCTCTGATAAATAGTCTATTTACGTAAATAATCAGTTATATGGGGTTGATTTGCATTAGTTGTTTTCAAATCGTCATGAAAAAACGGTTTAAAAGCATGAAACGTGAATAAGAGTAAATATTTGGGCTGCACAGCCTACTTTTTGGGCCCGATTTGACGTGCGATTGTCGCGTTTGTTCTGCAAGCCTGAATGCGGAGCTGCAGTACGCCGTTTATCCGAAATTTTTCGCTAGTTAAACGGACAGTCGCTCGGGGGAGATTGTTGCATACACGCTGCAAGCGATCACCCTACGTATTTCTGCAGACAAATGCGTTCTTGGGTTTTGAAAAAGAGGCCCGAATACTGTGCTTTGACACACTGAAGCCGAGGCTTCCAGTGCTGGGTCGCTTTGGGCAGCGAATCACTGCAGCGATTCGTGCCCGGCAGACCATCCGCTTCGGCTGACTTCTAAAGATAGAAACGCGTCTAACTAAGCGTCGTGGGTTCAACGCGACTTCCGCATCCGTCTCTTAGAGAAGCTGAGGTCCCCGTACAAGTGTTTCCTATTAATTAGTGCGAAGCCGTGACAGTAAGGCGGCGAGTAGGAATGTTACTTTGGTCTTATTATTTTTACTGTTATTTGCAGAGCGACGTGTGTTACAGGAAAAGAAAATTTTAGAGGACATCTTAGAGGAAATTAAACACCATATTGGGTGACTCCTATTGCACGAAACGCCACAAAAGAGAAATGTTAGATCTTAAGCAGAGGTGTAGCGCAAGGTGTAAGAGATTCTTCGGCAAAAATCCTCGCCGTACGTTTAAATGTTAAGTCGTGCTGGAGCTTATAGTACCGAAAGGTGTTTCAACAATGTGTTGCAAAGCTCCAAGGTGTACAGTGTAATTTGCAGTTTAGATTTTAATGTTTGATTTTCAGAGGCACAATAACAAGGTCGGAGGCCCTTGAGTTTCTTAAGCTCTCAGGGGGCCCTGACCGACGGTAAAAGTTGTTGGGGTTAAGTTTATAAATTTATATACTTTATAAATTTAGACACGTTTAAGGTAGTTCAGGCCACCTTTTTAGAGGTGACAATTGTGCTTCAGCATAAAACCCGTAAACCCGTGCATTAAAGCCCCAATTAATAAAATAACGTAGGCCTGCATGACTTTTCTTAATAATGCAATAGCCTAGCGTGAAAATAACGCATTTTGAAATGCAGTTTAAAATCATTATTATAGAATTTGGCTTTGCGGTATGTAAGATCTCATGACTTAAAATAGGGCTTCCGAACACTTGAGCTCTCAGTCTCGTTGCACGTTTCGCGCAGGCGCCGGAATTCCAAGCTCTCTGAAAACCGCACTCTTCAGTTCCCGGAATCACAGCTTCAGACGGTCCAAGCCAAGCACGCAAACTAAAATACTTGCGTATTGTTGCCGAAATAGCCCGGAAAATAACCTATACCGTTCGACCTGGTAAATTAACAATTACCATTTACAATTCAGGTTACTATATTACATTTTTTTCCTGCCATTTGATCCCATAACTCTGTGTGGTTAACTCTCACATTCTCATGGTCCTCTCTGTGATTTTCATTTGAAATTAAAAAACCCTTTTATTTACTTTAGGGGAAGTCTTCCACTATAAACTATTTTAGGCACCCACAAACAATCCAGGGTGATGTGTTTATTTTCTGAAACCACAAGTTGGAGTTTTATTTCTGTGGGTTAACATCTTTGACTGGGGTATTCTGATAAGTAGGCCAAAGCTAAAGGAATATCATTACAGTAATGTTCTGCATAAGTTGATGAGACCTAAATTTGTGATCTGAAATTTCAAATAATCATTACCAAGGGCCTTATTTGTCTGTGTCGGCATGAATTTAAAATTATCTATAATTATGAGAAATAAGAAAGTGCTGTCGTTATGTAAATAATTGGAACAGCTTATTATTGTGCAAACAATAGTAATACATTCATCCAGTTTCCACCTAATTACTATGGTGAGGGTCATGGGAGACTCCGTGCCGGGTCGAGATTCATGTCGTGCCTGGACAAGCTATACCGCCCTAGTCTCCCATAGTTTCCCCATAGGGTTGATCGGCACTGCGAATAATAATAATAGTAAAACACCATTTGAGATCTTCGGAGCCATACATTTTAATGGAATGTTGGCTCCCACTTGTGGTCACAGGCGGTAGTTGCGAGAATTTTGCTGCTAAGTGAGGGTACCCTGGAGCTTACGTACTGAAAAATTTATGCGCCATTATTATTTTCTGATATGAATGTCATAGTATATGTTGAACTGTGATCAATGTTAATGTAATGCAACATAAAAAGTACCCCTTACCCATTCCAGATATTACTTTAATAATTTAAATCCAGATTCGTATCGCACTGAACACAGGCGACGGTAAGGAGTGGAGTTCAATATAGCATAGCTGTAATAATAATAATTGATACTTTATTAATCCCCGTGGGGAAATTCTTTTTACGCCTCCCGTTGGGTTTGCCGTTGGGGAATCAGACTGCGCACATGCAAGAAAGTATACGTGAAACAGTGGGGTCTGGCCGTCCTCGTGCCCATATCTGGCTTCCATTTCCTACCTGATGACTTAAAATGACTACGTCATTTCTCTGTCCATCTTCAGACCGCTTATTCTGATTATGGCCACCGTGGAAGCTAGCACCTGCCCAATACAGCACCTTGAATGTGAAACAGGTGTTATGCCGAAAAAGGCATCCCTGCCGTATAGAATGCATGCCGGTGTTCTAACACGTTGAGCTTTTAGTGGTTTTTGGGGGGGGTTAGGGGTTTTTTGGGGGTTAGGGTTAGGGTTTTAGGGGTTTTTGGGGGGTTGGGGTTTTAGGGGTGTTTTGGGGGTTAGGGTTAGGGTTTTACGGGTTTTTTGGGGATTAGGGTTAGGGCTATCGATTAGCCCTACGGTAGCCTAACTCGACAAAGTAGCTCAACTCGTTTCAGATCAGCCACCAATCGGTCATTTAGAGACAGGCATGCATTCTACGGCAGGGATGCCTTTTTCGGCATAACACCTGTTCATTACGGAGCACATAAACACACAAACTGTCACACTAATGCATACACTATGCGTAATGTACAGCTGGCACTTACCCTTACATGTGTTTTCGGACTTTCGGTGGACAGTCAGTGCTAAATTAAAAGATAATGAAACTATATGAAGTCTGGTTCATCTTCAGTGGCTATTGTTAATTGTTGCCTAAATATTGGGGCCCGCTAATTTGAATCCCGTTTCCAGCTCTGTGTGTGATTTGTGAGTAATCTTTTTTGTGGATGTACTTTCAGTGTCTACGGCATGCCGTCTTCCTCCGCTAGGTGTAGTACTTTTTACCATAAAGCCAGAATCGGATCCAAACTAGACTGGATAAGTGGTTATTTCAAATGGAATGCAGCTGAGTTATCGAATGGGGATATTGGGTAAAAAGTGTATTATTCACTAGCTGAGGATGATCACTGAAATAGCATTAGAGAATAACACTTGCCTCTTCAGACCGAGACTTAAATCCCATTGTTAGCCGGAGCATAAAAGACATATTGTGTTGATAACACTTTGTGTGTGTTTTCCCTTATATCGCTTTCCATGTACCGCCTGCATTGCGAAGGGATGCGCTTTTGTAAGTCTGAAATGAATACTGTTGTGGAGCGAAGGCAGTTGGAGAGGATGCGCCCCAGCTTTGTGACGATCAAAGGGGACGGGAGATGGAAGCGAGGGGGCGACAAGGAGCGGCATGCAAATGCGAGGCGGGTACGTGGCGCGAAGGGACTCTTTGATTTACACTAAACACGCGCTGCCTTTGTAGCGTTTTGATATCTTTTACGGCGTCACTCTGCTGCTAATTGCATTGCTTCCTTCTGCAATACTCTCTGGGGAAATATAAGACGTGCGCCGGCATTATCCATTTTTATTGCAATTATATTTAACAGATTGCAAACTAATTATTATTTCTGTAATATGAACCTTTTTTGCAGCTTTTGATGCTGATTTAGACTTTTGAGTCAGTCTGACACAGTCCGACTATGTTTAAAATGTTTTAAATATCTAACTACTGTATCTGATAAATTTGTGTTTAATCTCATTTTGGATTCCCAAATGATAGGAAAATATGAATGATTTCTCCTTAGTTTTTCTCAAAAAGATGCTGGTTTCACGGTCAGAATTAAGCAAACCCCTGCTGTTAATGTTCAGACATTATTGTTTGCAAGTCTAATGCTGATTTAAGAGAAGGCTGTGTTTTATGCCTAAAGGCCGTGATGCATAGTCCTGGGAGGCCGGAGAAGATGTATGAATCTGAGCGCACTGTCAAGCACCTCAACAGATGGCCTCGGTGACCCGCAGCAGCACAGCTTCAGGCGGAGACTTAATGCATCACTCACAGCCGTCTGCCAGGGGCCAAGGTGGGGTCAGAGTTCGACAAATAGATGAGGCCTATATGTCTCCCGCAGACGGAGATTCGGCCGACACCGGTGTGACGTATGTCTAATTTGCTGGTAAGTCCTCGTGTGGGGGTCAGAAAGGGGAGCAGGTAATCTCTCCATCGCTGAAGTGTCGTTAGCTTTCCATTCTGAAGACACCTCTCCCATTATCCATTATTAGAGAGCTTGTATTTGTCTCCTAGGAATGTCGTCTCTGTTGCCTATTATACATTTGCTTTTCCAATATATGGATATATTGTTCTTATGTTCTGGTTTGAAACTCATCTCTTATTTTTGGTTTCTGTCTTCCTCTGGCCATTGTGGAAATGATGGGCCCTGACTGGTAAATTTGCCAGCAGTAGATTAGAATGTTTTCCCATTAAAGGCCTCGGTGTTTTTTCCCCTTTTAACCCACAGTGCAGTTTTTCCTTAGTCTTGTAACCTTATTTTTATATGTAAATACTCCTGTTTTATCTATCATGCACTCTGAGTTTAAGGCAGCAGTACACAAGTGTAAAGTACACCCTGGCAATAGTACCCCTCCCCCGAAATATGATTGCCCCCCCCAGGTACTCTCCCATTTTCATTGGCTCTGAGTGATGTCGATCACAGAACTCGGAATATAGTTTTTAGCAGTTTATGAGATTTGCCCGAATATACATATAGTGTATGTTTATTGTGTAATTTAGAAAAATGCTGTTAATTTTATGTGTATGACTGCTGGGCATGTAATGATGAATCGCGAATCGGTTAAAAATCGATGTAATTGTATGACAATTTAAACAGGTGTTCTGACAAAACATCGTACCTATCGAGACATGCTACTGAGCCTTTCTGCGCATGTGCAGTTCCACCATCTTGGGATTACGGTTAGGTTTTAGGGGTTATGGTTAGGGTTAAGGTAAGGGTTTTAAGGGTTTTGGGGGGTTAGGGTTAGGGTAAGTGTTAGGGTTAGGGCTATCGATTAGCACTACGGTATGATGTTTTGATAAGGTATGACGTTTTGTCAGAACACCGGCTAATGTGTAAAATGAATCGCTACTTTAAGTACGGAAGAGGATTAGGGCCACTGAAAATATTATTTGAATTCTGACTTTAATGTGACTTTTCTGACTTTAATTCTGACTTTTTTTTTCTAAACTCAGAATTCTGACATTAAAGTCAGAATGTCACTGCGTATTCACATCGACGTCAGATGTCAGTTTCTGGTTTTGACCAAACGCGAGCTGGCGAGCGAATTTGAAATTGTGTTGGCGACTGCCCGGGGTTGGTTCCCGTCTGCACCCATTGTTCCCATGATAGGCTCCGCCCTCCTGCGACCCCAGTTGTGACACACCACCTGATCCTAAATCGGCAGTGTGGCAGCATTTTAGCTTTCCGGTATTCACGAACGAAAACTTTGAGAAAAGCACAGACCAGACAAAAACTGCGTGCAAACATTGTAAAAGACTGATAACAAACACAAATAGCACAATGAACATGCTTCAGCATGTCTACCGGTGTTATGCCGAAAAAGGCATCCCTGCCGTATAATGCATGCCTGTCTCTAAATGACCGATTGGTCGCTGATC
>JAODLC010000123.1:4655665-4690639 GCA_026781145.1 Hippopotamyrus pictus | reverse complement strand
ACATTTCTATTTCTAGAAGTCCTCTAAGATTTCTGTTTCCTCTAATATTTCTATTTCTATAAGTCCTCTAAGATTTCTGTTTCCTCTAATATTTCTGTTTCTATAAGTCCTCTAAGATTTCTGTTTCCTCTAACATTTCTATTTCTAGAAGTCCTCTAAGATTTCTGTTTCCTCTAATATTTCTATTTCTATAAGTCCTCTAAGATTTCACCCAGTTTTAGTCCTGTTTGCAGTTCATAGTTCCTTCATTCTTACTGTTTGTCCTAAATGATCTTCAGTAAAGCGATTGGGGAGTTTTGATAGTGGATTATAAGACAGCAAATTCCTTCCTTACTCCAGCTGTTGTGTTTATGAATTTAAGGTATAATCGCCAGCTGTAAAAAACCCTTATAAAAGTATTTCAGGTGCTTTGTGTGTACAAAAACCCACATTCACAAAAAGAGATACAGAATGCATTTATTTTTGTTACTATATAGAATTCCACAGTTAAGGGGTAATTATGTACTCCAAGCACAGGTAAAAGTGGAATCTTATATATTTAAAAAATTATTTGATTTTGAATTGGAATTCACTAAACCTAAATCATCCTGGTTTTGACTTTTACATTTATAAATCACATTTAAATTTGTTTAGACATTTTTGTCCAAAGTGAAATACGTGTGAAGCCAGGTTAGACCACAAACATGCAAACGGAGCCGACTCAGCTGCTGACTGGGCTTCTAACGAGCGACCAATAGCAAGTGCTCGTTAGCACAGGAGCAGGAGCGTATACACGAAACAGGAGCGCGTAGCCAGCAGGGAACCAGTGCTGACAGAGAGGAGCGCAGCATCAGGGAGAGTTAACTGGGGATTTTCTCCTTCACCCATGATTCCATTTCTTGGCCCAATGTCATGTCATCGTTTCTATTGTATAATCTCTGCTTACAGTCCTTTGTGTTTCGTAATGATGTTTTTACATCCCAGGATCTCGTGATGCACGGGCCAAAATGACAGTACTGGAATGACTGGCTGAGATATCCAACAATACATAACGAATGGCACATTTAAACTTGAATAATAAAATCATGGTGCTATTTTTACTATTATATTTATCTCTTGGGAACGTTTTGATTATGTCTGGAAGTCAGATTTATTGTAGAAGACCTAGAATTTAAATCAGTTAACAAGAAGCAAAAAAATGGAATATGTGAAATTTTAGTTTTTTCTAGTACTCTTACACCCTGATAATTATTGTATAACTGTACATGATTTTTGGTATTTAGAACTAAATGAGATTTAGAGGACTAATTATGTAATCTTCATTTACATGTAAAGAATACCAAATGGGGAAGAGGCTGTATTATTTTACAGAAATATTTCTGTAGTTTATAGATTGTGTTACAAGGTCGCAACACCACGGCATTCCTAAAACTGTGCATTTCCAAGCCCTATAAATCAACCACAAAAGGGAAAAAAAACTTTTTAAATCACATTGTTCCTCGGACAATTGCCACTTCTGTTAGTGTTCTTTCTCGTGGGTCTTTTGTTGAACAGAGGCGAAGCATTAAAATGCAAACGCACCACGACAATGTCCCGACGCAGCGCTCTATTGTGCGCGTTGAAAGATGGACACGTGTACAGCTAGACGGATAAGGGAGGCGAGCCTTCACGCGGGCACATTATGAGGAGGAGGCACACGCCTCGCGCGTCGCTCTTCTTCAGCACCTTGGACAGCGGAGACCTTTCACTGCACCGCGTCCCACTCTGCTCGCCCGCTCCGTTTACTATTGTTATGCTAAAACGGACAGCCCGAGGTCAGCTGACTCTTTTTAATTGCCAGGGACCCCCCGCCCCCCCCCTCATTCCCCGTCAGCCTCTTGAACCCACCGGCAAGTTGTAGCAGTTTAAAGTTCTCAGCCACAGCGACAGTGGCAGCAGGATCGTGAATTTTTCACTCAGCTGTCCTGTCAGTTTTTTTCGATTTTGTGCGAATATTGTACTTAATACTTTACTTAATACGCCTACCATTTCTCTGTTGTTAAATATAAACTGCTACAGAGCGCAATCGCTAGTGAGAATTAACTAGCGACAAAGCATATAATCGCTGTTTTGTTAGTAGAAGGGTCTAATACTACAGGAATATAATACAACAGCGATATATATTCTTATACTATATAGTTATATATTGCACGCTTTGATTTGGCTTATAATAAAATAAAAATATATAAATATAAGACTCGTGTTGTTCAGAATGTTGCTCGAAAATCCAGGATCGAGTTGTCAGAATCTTGGAAATTATTCCAGGTACAGCTCAAGTCAAGGTAAGAAACCTGTTCGCTTGTTAAAGTTACGACCGCTTGCTTTTGCCGCGTTGTTTGTTATGCTAATTGTGGCACTTTGTAACGTTACAAAGAGCGGCGTTATGCCAATATTACGCCCATCACTTTCTCCTCGTTAAGCAGTGGGATGTAGCTTAACGTGAAATCGCGTAATATACAGAAAAGTACATACTGGCACAGTGGGAAATCCGCTTCTTATCAATGCTTTAAATGCTCCGTTGACAGGACTGCGCAAGGGATGAACGTTATTGCACTGTGTCGTTATGCAATTAAAATCGGAGTTTCTTTTAATTTTGTCCCGATCCTCCACAATAAACATTAACGGAAAATATTTCCTTTGAGCAAACTTTAGATACTGAAATATATTTTCGAATTCAATAGTTTGAACACGATTTTTTTGAAGAGTATGTATATCTGGATGACTTCACTTGTGTTGTCATTTATATTAATAGTGGTTATATTCACGCACTTGGGTTTAATTCCACGCACTTGAGTTATTTTGTGCTGTTTTGAAATTGTCTTAATACTTAAAAATACGGTTTTGTCGAAGAGGACAAAACAATAAAACATTATAGGTATGTTTATTTATTGTGTTTTAGCGTCCACCAGCCCGGAGAGAGACGTTATGAATACGTAATGAGCTGCATTGTTAGCGCCCCGTATGAGCAGATGTTAAGCGCTTGCTGTCATTTTACACCATCACTCACTGCTGTCATGAGACCACCGCAATGCCGCTAAGCCACCCCCCCGAGTGGCGGAGACTGGCCGACTGTCGGCGGGCCGCACCGCGCCAGCTTGTCTCCCTGCACTCGGGACAAAACACTCAACAGGTATCGGATTCCATCAACAGTTGCGGCACCTGAGGTTATCTTGCGTATAAAATATGATAAAAAGATATAGAAATGCAAATATGGGGATTGCCATTCCTAGGCTTTTTATACGTCTGAAATTGATGAAGGTGCCGTGAAATGAATAAGAATTGTATAGAATCTGAAGGAACATTGGTAAACTACATATAAATCGCAAAATTTCAGAGGCTGGCATGTGCCTGCTTCTTTTTACTTTTTTATTTTTTTGTGTAGGTCTAGAAGAAAAGCATTTCAAGCTGTTACTTTTAAAGTTTTGCATTATAAATTTATCCCATTAAAACTGTAACTGATGTTTCACTCTAAATAAATAGCCAAAAGCATTCGTTAAAACTACTGAATCTATATCTTCTTTACGTTTAAGGGAATTATAATCGCTGACACCTTAAATTCTCCCCAAAGCAACGTCTACACAGTGGAAATTAATGTTATTTTTTCACGAATTAATATAGGTCTATATATACTAATATGTTATTAATACAGCGCAGGAGATAGATAAATGTATTTGTAATTGTTAACGGCATACAGATACATTGACTTTTGTCTTCCCAATAGAGGGCAAATTGAAAATGAGGAATGAGTTTTTCCATAATATGTCTTTTTGGAAGCCCCATTGAGATCCGTCCGTCTTCCAATTCGTTTCATCAGTATGATTATAACCGTCAGTCGTTTTATCCCATTACTGTCTTTTTGCCCTTCAGAACGGCACGATCAATGAGACATAAAAATATTATTAAAGTTAAAAACCTGTAAAGAACATCGAAGCATCGCGCCCCTTTCGCCAAAATGTATTTCATATACTCGGAAAACGCAGGCAAATGGGACATTGATTTTGAATTCATCAGAGGAACAGTCCACGGTGGCACTACGTCTGATTTCCCATGGCGCTCTTACGCGCTAAAGATTCGTGTCAATAAAATTCATCTGGGTGTTGCCACACTTAACATTTTATTGAGCGGCCAATCCTCCTTAAAGTAAACAATTGTCTTTTGGAAGTCTCAACACGGAGAACTGATGCCTTTTACATAACCCCCACGGGCTGGAAAATACACAGTCGCACAGTGCCTAAGTGTACACATATTGCGCGAGGCGAAGTCCTGCGGCTCTCTCTGGGATATTTGTTACATCGCAATGTTCAGTGTGAGATACCGTAAGCCTGCTAGAAATTAGTGATCGTCTGACAAATATTTAAATTACGATGGCGCATTTTATTTTCAGATATCGGCTGTTCGATTTTAGGTGAAGACTTAATTATTTTACATCGATAAGGGTTTACATAATGTTTTCTAGTGCCTAGACATTTTCTTCACGGTGAAGAATGGAACTTGATTCATTTTTACATCTTTTTTAGAATACATATAGGCCTACAGTTCCTTCGCCTTTTTAAATGTTTAGTGAATACACAGACCGCAAAGAAAACAATACGTCGTTTGGTTACCTGCAGTTAAAAAATAAGTTAAATAGCTTATCTGACCGTGTTATTAAGAAGGCCATTATTGCCGTATCGTTTATTACAAAAATGTAGTAGTCCAGGATATATTGTATTGTTTTGCTTTAGGATGTTGTTTAACGTGTTTAATTACATTATCAGCAGAAACACGTGTAAACAAAACACAAAACACCTAATTAAAAATATAAAAAAGGAAAACATTTGCCAGTAAGTTAGCCTGGTTTAATGGGGATACTTTACGGTTGGTATGTGCTATTGTGCAGGATAGTGCATATAATTTGTAAAGCAATTTTAGACCTAGGTTGAAACATATTTTCTCTCGGAACAAGATTAATTTGTTTATATAGTACATATTATTTTTCTTTTTATATACTGCGTTTATTCAATATGACTTCGTAGCTCAGTAATTATGTTCTGCAAAAATTACGTCTAATTGCATGAACTTGACATTGAACCGTGTGCACAATATGTAAACTATAGATTTGATTTCATTTCCAGCAGTTGTACAAGGTGCCGACAACACAAAATTATGTGGATAGGTTACATTTTCCCATACACCACTAACCCAAATTTAAGGTGCCTGGTGCAGATAAAGGAAATCTGTAACTTTAGGCCATGTGGTCACGGTACTTATAGTTCTGTTACATGTTACACATTCATTTGCACTCCCTGCTCTGTCAGAGAGGATGGACGTGAAGTGTGACGATTCACCGTCTTGCACTGCTTCAGTGGCTGAGTCACCCGGGTAACGCGGCGTATTCCGCTATTATACGCGGACGGCATTCTCCACCGTCGACTAAAACGCTGAAAAGTGGCTGAGTGGAGTTTATGTTCCGTCTGCACGCCACTACGTTTTTTTGCCCGGCTTTGTGTGACAAGATAATGAGAAATGGATGTTTTTAACGAACGGATCTCTCCGAAAGTAACTCATAATAACACGGAAATACTACTTGCATTATTGGTTCAGAACGAGGATCTTCGCAAAGGTAGCCAAATACACGATTTTACTCAGTGTTTACTCGGGGTTGACTCATGTTTGATTTGTTATTTATGAAAGTTAAGTCGCTTCACTTCGAATATCTATACGGGGATACTCTCCAGTTCTGAACTTGACATTATGAGTAGCTAATGACGTTTTATGACTTGTCTTAAGTTAAAATTGTAGAATAGTTTAAAGCCTTTAAAATATTTGTCGTTTAGTTGCTAGCATTTGTTGCGTATGTGGAAATATAAAAGGCAGCTATACATCTGTTTAGTGTATATCTTATTATACATTTTAAATTTCATATCTAGAACTGGGTTGACAGATGCTTCACTAATTTAAATCATATTTGAACAGATATTTACCCATTCAGTGTTAACTATAGATTAATCCCGTTTAACCTATAATGCTCTTCGCCACTGTACCAGTGCAGTGGTGGATAGGTGGATATTAAGGTTAAAACGAAGACTTCGAATGTTTTGATTCCCACTGCGCGTTATAATTTCTTTTTCATAAAATGTTCTTTTCTCAATTTTTTACTTCCGTTTTACATTATACTGTACAATAACAGTGACAAAGCTAACAGTAAAACACAATTTTATGTCTTGGATATTTGGATTTCCAAACCAATATAATATGAAAATTATTACTACGAAGCTTCGATGACGATTATATTGAAACATAATGGAAATGAACTGACATACGTAGCGTTTTTATCGTTAAAGCGTGACTTCAATGCTGTAAAATAAACAGCTTTTGAAAGATCGCACATTCCTTACAGACAAGGGACTGCTCCTTGGTTCAATTCTTTGATCAATCCAAGTGACATATGCCAACAAAATTCGAATATTGATTAATTCATTTATGTTTAAACTACCATCTCTGTGAAGTCAACATAATTAGTGGTAGTAGCGGTAATGGTTCGGCGAAAGACTAAAATATAGCGTGCCGTTCGTTTCTGTATTTTTTTTTATTTCTGTATTTTTTTATCGTTACGTCGTACTGTTTAATGATGACGTGTATATTAATTTCTAAACATGTTTTTAAATTTCGCTAAATGAAGGAACGCGTGGATTCTAAAAAAGAAGATCCGGTAAATGACGTCTTGGGGTTTCCCTGACAAAGATTACTCGGTATCCTAAAGGATAATTTGATCATAAATCCACTACAGTAATCAATCAGTCTGAGTTCACTTTAATAACAATCATATCTTAACCATTAGCTCGCACTATTACTTGTGAATTCATTAAAATATTATAGGATACTAAGTAACTACAGCCTGAATGCCTCTTTCAAGAATATTCGAGTAAGGCAGCCAGCAACCTGTTATTAACAATAATATTAGACAATAACACAATGATTGATATTTCAATATCACATGTTATTATAGCCTACTATTAGTAATAGTGCTGTTAATTTCTAAATAATTCAAATATCCATACTTGTATAAGGCTCCGCGTTTCTTTACCTCTTTTACTAGAGGCCGACCGAAAGTCAGCTTTCTGAAGAGAATGTCACACCGCGCCGTAAATACAAAACTCATTCACAGACATTGCAGAAAATGTCACCTTATACCGTGTTTTCGTTCTACTTTTACAATAGAACAGTTAGAGTTTGATTTCTTACTCTAAAAAATTATGTCAGAGTGCATTACATTATATATTTTTTTAATTTCGTGAGAAAGTTCATAACACTTTCTGCTTTGGCCAATAAACCAAACCAATTAGGCCTAACATGTTGGCATCCTTGAGTTATGGACTCGTTAACGATAAAAGTATCTAAATTTATTTGGCTTAGTCCTCCAACTAAAGTTGCAAATAATTATCTAGTCTAATGCATTTTAATAGTTATTTAATAGTTGTCAGAAATGGGTGGAATTTTAAGACAG
Organism: Hippopotamyrus pictus; assembly: GCA_026781145.1. Taxonomy (NCBI): domain Eukaryota; kingdom Metazoa; phylum Chordata; class Actinopteri; order Osteoglossiformes; family Mormyridae; genus Hippopotamyrus; species Hippopotamyrus pictus. The sequence continues at coordinate 4,683,135 of JAODLC010000123.1, read as the reverse complement.
TATTGCTATTATATGCAGAAATGGTACACTGTAAATTTCCCCAAAAAGCTGTTAGAACGGACACTGGTTTAATTAATAATTTTTTCCGTTTAATTTTAGCATTATAAATATGCTTTACTTAGATTTTATATTTGGATGAGCAGTTACATCGTATTAACCTATTTTATGGTTGATTTATAATATTTCGTTAGACCTCCAAGAAAAATTTTATATATTTGCTAGTGTAATAATTTACGCCCATATTTAAATCCTCATAACCGAATTTTATGTTAATTTGCTGACCACGTTATAGAACTTAAAAATGTAGTCTTTTACAAACTGATCTACAAATTATTCCAAAGAGAGCTAAAATTCCGTCATACTGACAATGCTTCTGTACTTTAGGTTCCAAGCTCACTCGTGCCAATATGACAATTGTATTATCTTTTACAATAATAATAAAGAAACTAGGCTATAACATATTCTCAAGAATCTAAAATAACCACGTACTTAACGTTAAGGTAAATTTTTATTTTAACCCTGGTGCAGGCGTCGTCCTGGAAAATTTTGCACGCGATCACTCATTAAAAATTGGTGAAAAAACTTCACACGAGAATGTTTTGGTTTATTACCGGAATACTGCCGGGAAAACAGGGGACAGACCGGTATGTACGTTGCAGTTATAAGGTGGACATGTATGGTGCTCAAACAATGAATTTAATTTAACATTGAATAATACTGTTCTTTCGTGAAATAAGTTGCAAAAATCACGGTAAACACGCATGAGCATTTATCGGAACCGGAAATCTTACATATTAGGTCTTAAAAAAGAAATAGTGTCACAGCGGTAAACCCTGTGATTGACAACCTGCATCGTATATTGACAGATGTTTAAATCTTTCGCGTCTCTAAGTAATGCTTAGGCGGTTTCCGGAGTAGGTTTGAAATAGACGTGTGGGTTTTTAATTTAATTTTATTTATTTTCTCTACCTGGTAATATTCGACGTTTACTGGAGACAAACCTTCAGAGCCACCTATGGCTGACAGTGATTGGCTAGAGGGGCTGCATTTGTGGGATTTTACTGGTCCTGGTGCAGAAGGTTATTTCAGCATCACTCAGTTTACTGGGCAGGAACAAATTGAACCTTGTGTTGAGAGGGATAAGCGTACCCACCTACAATTAAAGGCAACGAGAGATGGGCTTTAGATTCTGAAACACACGGCGGAGGCGACGCTATTTTTGTCCGTAATTCTGGGACGTGAAGAGAGGCTGCAGTCCTGGCTTGTTGGTCACATTGTCTTCTGTCTCTGAACATCATGCAAAGTAAGTGCGCTGAAGTTCAGCTGCTCCTGTCACTGGGGTGAAGGGCAGAAGCACGAGGAAGTGTACGTCTGGATGATTATGCAATAATCGGTACGGATGTGGGAGATTAAATATTGTAGTTCGTGGATGATTGGTCCCTGGCTGATAGTAAGCGTTATCGTTGTGGGATTTCTTTTTAGTGCAAAGTTGCTTGGCAACATTGACATTCATGGGAGAATCTACACATTTTCTTCTTGGTGTATGTGGTTTTTTTCAACCACATTTGTACCTTACTTTCCCATTAATATTCTTCGTTTCTAATGTTATCAATTTTAATTGAATTTCTTTAGAAATATTCTGGGTGTTGCATTTATAAGACATTTCTACATAGTCTTCTACATATACTTTTAACTGTTTTGCTCAGTTGTTCTGTAATTTATCAACTGTTTTGATATAAACTAGCTAGGTATTTACTCAGGTAAGCAATGCACGGCTGTCAGGGTGCTTTAACTTCTGCACGAAGCCTGACTAGGATAACTGAACATCTCACATCGATTGTGGGAATTAGTTGCGTTGCACGAATCTGAGATTTATTCGCGGAGAATTGCAGGTATTTATTTCTTTGGATTAAAATTATTCCTTCCTTATAGAACTCTAGATTCGAAGCAGATTCGCAATGTAACTAAGTGCACGACAAGCAACGCTTTCAAGCGATATCGAGTCATTTCTAAATATCATTAATTCATTAATAAATTATTTAAGAAACATACTTGATGCACGATGGTTTAAAAGGCATAATTTAATGACGTATTGCATGCAAAAAAAGATCATTTACTTGTGAAAATTCTGTAATACTGGGGGAACACCAGAGATTACCAAACCTATTTTGCGAGTGAAGAATATTAATTTTTATACAAATTCACAATTTGTTGCTTGGTATGCATCTTTCTGTTTAAATTTTAGCTGATGGGTGTAGAAATATAGGGAGCAACATTCCATTCTTCCGATCAAGATACTTTACTACATCTACTGCATGTGTTTGTTATAAGTTTAAAGGCACATTGCAGTATGTTTCGTTTCACATATTCATCTGTTCTTGTGTTCTACATTAATTCGGGGTTATTATACCCGAATTATTATTTATTTATTTTGGTTTTGCATTTAATATTATCATGTTAATTTTGGCATCATAAACGTCGTTGTTCTAAGATGACGCTCCAGTTTGATTATATCATCTGAAACTAATGAAGCAGGCCTGCTCGATGGTGTTTGATATATTGCTAACCAGCTGTTACATTAGCGAGGGCGCTGCTCTTATCGTGTGTCCAGGACAAACAGGACGACTATTCGATGGCAGGATTTAAGTTTGTTTTATCATTTTTTGAGATTAGACAAAACTTACCCCATTACTGCATAATAATTGCCACACTTAAAGCTGTCGATTTTTCAATTGAAATAAAAATAATAAAAATTCAAACTGTTGACTCATTTTATACCATTGTGACTATTTATTTCCACTTTAATGATAATAATAATAATAATAATAATAATAATAATAATAATAATAATAATAATGATTATTATTATTATTATTATTATTATTACTATTGTTGTTGTTGTTAATGTTTTATTGTCTATTTGTGGTGTGCACAAAGAGTATACTGTCTCTAAAAGCCATGTAGGCCTAATATCATTGCCCGTTGTTCTGCTTTTAAACAGAGATCCCAGTTTGTGCGGGTTGCAACCAGCACATAGTGGACCGTTTCATTCTCAAAGTGTCGGACCGCCACTGGCACAGCAAGTGCCTGAAATGCAACGACTGCCAGTCCCAGCTGGCCGACAAGTGCTTCAGCCGGGGAGACAGCGTCTACTGCAAAGAGGACTTCTTCAAGTGAGCAACTGAAACCGACCACCTGTAGTTGATTCTGCCGAAAACAGGAGTGCTTACACTTAATTTATCATTGACGAATCTGCATGCGAAGTAATAATATGAATAATTACTCAGTATAAGTTAGTATAGTTTTGTTTTGTACCATTGTTACATAATGATTGTCCGATAGACGATTGTGTATACTTGCACAATACCAGAATTATTAGGCCTAATTTTTAATAATAATAATAATAATAATAATAATAATAATAATAATAATAAATTAGATGAGTCTATGTGTAGCTCTTTGAGCTGAGCTGATTGAAATGTATTTAATTTTTACTAGTATACTTTTTTCAGTCTAAATTGTTGATATTGGTTGCATTGTTTCGAACAGGAGATTTGGAACCAAATGTGCTGCCTGTCAGCAAGGTATCCCACCGACCCAAGTCGTGCGAAGGGCGCAGGACTTTGTGTACCACCTACACTGCTTCGCCTGCGTTGTATGCAAGAGGCAACTGGCGACTGGCGACGAATATTATCTGATGGAGGACAGCAGGCTGGTGTGTAAAGCTGACTACGAGACTGCTAAACAGAGAGGTGAGCGCAGCACATTACCACATAAACCATGCGCATAGACAGTTCCACATATGTACGTCATATTCGTTTTTGAAAATCGTTTTCTGGGTAAAAGACATGCTTCTGCGCTTTCTAGTGATGTCTCCCCTTCTGCCGCGTAATTGAATGGTAACATACTCTCAGTTATGCATAACTTTGGTTAAAAGCTGAGGTGATTAAGCAGTTATTAAATCAATATACCGAATTACGAAATTCAACGAAATGCACTCAAGTAGCGTTGCTGCTTCTAAGAACAGACCGCAAATGGCTGTGCTAATCTTAAATGGTTTATTCTGTAAATTAAAGATTTCTCAGCAAAACGATCTGCTTAGCCTGCTAGAGATTTGCATTTAATAACCCCTAGCTGAACCCCAGTTCAAAAGAGTTAACTTGAGGTCAAAAGGTCTTATAACACTTGATCCAGGGGAACCGCTAACACGACATGCGTGTCTGTTTCCGCATCAGAAAGCCGAACAGCACCCATTCAAGTCCAAGTGCATCACGGGGGGAAAAAAACGAAAACGAAAAATTAGTCCGAGCTTCCGACGAATATTTGATACGACTCCCCCCCATATAAGCTGAAGTCAGCACATTCTTCGGACCGATTAAGCTACGAGCTGAAACGTCTTTCAGCCGAAAGAGTAAAAAAATCACCTGCTGACAAACTGCGATTTTCCCCGATGCTACTGATGTAAAATTCGAATTTTAGCAGGTCGTTACCTAAGTGATCATTCACCTAATGTTAACACAATACTTTTATGATATTAATACAATAAGAAAATAATGTGTATCCAAACTTTCATAAATTTATTTAGGCCTACCAATTCTTCAAATTTTGTAGCCTATTCAATGCGACAAATGCGTAGTTTTATAGGATATTGAAATGCAAAATCATTTGTAGTTGTATGGTTCATAAAAATGTTATTTACATAATGTGCAAAACATTTAGGTTTAACCACACATTTAGTTGCCATTGGTTTTTTGTCATCATCATATTAAAGCAAGAGTACTGCTACACAATTTTAGACTACATAGATAAGCGCCCACAGAATGAAATTAAATGTAATACAGCAGGAAGAAAAATCTGCATGTTATAGGCCATTTATTCTATGGCTGTATTTCTTTGGCTTTGGGAGTCGATGCACGTTTTCAGTAAAAACACACAAGTTTGTTTTTTGATAACAAGGGGGCGCCATTATTTACGAGCCGTGTTGTCACTCGCACTTATGCAGCCAAATGCCCGCGTGTAAAAGCACGAGAATTTAGGCTCGAGTTGATTTATCGCGAGAGCGGCAGTAGTAGCGATAAAATAAAAATAAAGTAGTGTTACGTTTAGTAACGAATAAAACATTTGAACTGTTAATTAAATGGGGGGGGGGGTGTTGAATGTGCTTTGGCTTGTATGCGTATGATTTTTATTGGCTTGGACTTTAGTATCCTTCTAGCTGACTTTTTTCTGTTTCTTTAATTTGATGTGACACGGCTGAGGAGATGAACGTGTGATCGTGTTTTATTTGCACAGTGAAAATGAGTATAACGTGGTATTAAGGTCTGGACCCAGTGTTTGCTAAGAAGTAACACTAATAAGACAAATGTAGCCTATCTGTACAATTCCCAGAGGTGTAACATTCAAAGGTATATAAGATTAAATCATATCACGATATTGGACATTTAGGACAGCAGGCAATGCGCGGAGTGGCTAACCCAGTCCCGTGTGTCCCAGAGGCAGACTCCACGGCGAAAAGACCACGGACCACCATAACGGCGAAACAGCTGGAGACGCTGAAAAACGCTTATAACAACTCGCCCAAGCCGGCCAGGCACGTCCGTGAGCAGCTCTCATCGGAAACCGGCCTGGACATGAGAGTGGTGCAGGTAACGCTACCATACTTTTGATTAAAGTTATCGTGATCCTAACATTAGTGACTATTTCTTTAGTGCTGGAATCCTGACGTAAAAGGGACAGATTAGCGGTATATTCAGGTTTTATTATTTAAATGACAGACTAGAGTAGTCTAATGGGAGTGGGGGGCTTAATGGCTTTAATTTGTAAAATGATACAGTTAAGTGAATTTCACGTTTGAAAGTCAGATGGCAGAGGACAAAGCCCTCCTGGATTGTCTTTAGTAAGCCCGCTGTGGCACACTCTGATCATATATATTGTTTTATGCCCATCTGAGGGCACGGAGAGATCACGAATGGGACTGTACTCCCCGTCTCCATTATTCATTTACCTTTTAAGGGACCTGTAAAAAAAACAGGACGTCAGCATGAATTCATAGGCATGAATGTAGCCTAGTTAAACGATTCCCCCCCTCCCCAATAATACCCTATAAGTTATTTCACTTTTGTTTAAGGACTATCAAAAACCTGCAGCTTATATTTTTAAGTGCTGCAGGTGCGATAAATAAGCCATGAAGATTTTAGCTTACCTGTACTTACAAAAAGCACAGTTTCTATTGCATTTCATCGTGTAGTCCATGTTGAATATGAATAACTGAGTCAATGCAAATAACACTGGATGTTTTTTTTTTTTTTTTAAATGGAATGGTTAAGGTAATCTTTATACGCTACAAGTTAAGGATGACTTGTAGCCATCTGTGAGTTAATTACACACGTGATAACATCGTGTCCTATAGCACAAAGCCTTAATGCAGGGTTTCCCCACCCCGGTCCTCGGGAACCCCCAGCTTACCCACGTTTTTGCTCCCTCCTGTGGATGGTTCCTGTGGCCCTGCTTTGATGTAACCGTCACCTCCCTCTGCTTCAGTTTTTTTTTTCCCTGAGGTTAAAGAATATATCTGACGTTCGCAAGCTTAATTACCTCCAACCTTAAAGTGCAATGTACTTGTAATTGTACTTATAAAATATGTAAATTATGTTAAGCGAGAACAAATTTATGATGGAAAGCTGAGAGGAAGGTAGCTTTTTAATTTGCTCCTGAGAGAGATAATTAACTGCTGAATATGCATCCATTCTTGCACCTTTCTTAGTCCATGGCTGCAGTCCGTCTCACAGGACATGGGACACCCTGGGCAGGATATTATGGGCGATTTAGAGAATTTGGGGAGAACATGCAAACTCCATAATGCGGCTGGGAATGAAGCCCAATTTAAGGCTACAGTGAAACCCACTCAGGGCTCCATCCAGACAAAAAAAGAAAACTTTAGAAGCCAAATGCTTTTTTTAGGAGCCATAATCTCCATCACATGCCAAATGTGAAATAAATATGTACATGGCGCATTTTGTCTCCAGTCTACCTCACAGTGCCTTTTCTTTCTCCAGTCTGAGCTCTCTGATCTGCCTATTATTGCCTTCTGCATACATAACAACATAATATTAAATGACACAGAAATGCGCAATATGTAATATGCAGGATGTAAGAAAGACAGCTGGGCTACTGAACGTGCAGTGCACACACAGGCATTGAAATATTAATTAGAATTCGACTGTGAAGAAATCTGGAAAACCAAGGGGTGTTGCTTGCTTTTGTTGAAAGATATTAGGGCCAGAAAACTGTATATAAAGCTAACTTCACGGTGCGTCTTTGGTTTTGGGTTTAAATCTTACCCCTTTCGGGTATACCTCCCTGGTATTCTCGCTGGATGATGTATGTGGGGATATGCAGTTCTATACTGAAATATTCCAGAAAGCGGGTTTGAGTTTAAACCTTAACACCAACACCGCGGTAAAGTTAGCTTTCTATGCATTTTTCCAGCTGTAATATCTTTCATTGTTTGTAATATTTTTCAGTGTTCACCTGCGTGCATCACGTTCAGTAGCCCAACTGTCTTGCTTAAAGTCATTGGTGCAATTATTAATAAATAAATGCATATAAAAACACATAATACTGTAGTTACATGGTGTGCATGGTCCCCCCTAGTTTAATGCTTAAAGACAGTTGAATATAAAGAATCACAGTCACAGAGTACTCAACTAGTTGGTTGAAACAAAATTTTGGCCTGGATTTGTACTCTCTGGGCCTGAAATCTCCATCTCTGCTTAAAGAATACCTTACAGGATATGTCTGTATCTTTTGGGTTTATACTTATTAGTCTATAAATAAATTCTATCTTTTGTACTTTAAACGTACATAGTGCCGTTATTAATGGTAATGGAAAAGTATTGTAGGGTCTCGCAAAAGTCCATCCCACCTTTGTGAAAGTCCATTTCTTTCCCAACCATCATTTTTTTCCCCCTCCATGCCCCTTCCGGGGCTCCACACTCTCTGCAACAGGTTGCCAGTTAGTGTGAAGAGTTTCCAACGCAACAATTTGACAAAACCCGCCCAATCTGTCAACACTGCTCTGGATCAATTCACGCTTTAATCACATGATAATGTAGCGGTAAAGGTAGATGTGGGTTATGAAAGTTGCCACTTTTCTTGGCTTCTTAGTTTTTTTTTTTTTTTTTTCTTGCATTGTGAGAGGCAGTCACCATTGGCGACTGGAATGAAAAAACAAAACTGAACAAAATGCAAAATAAAAAAATGTAGTCACACTGGCGACCATTTAGGAACCCTGCCACTGAGCCACTGAGCCACACTGCATAATATCCACTAATCTAGGGGGGGGCAATCTCATCCAGAAAGGGCCGATGTGTTTGCGGGTTTTCGGTGCAACTCCCTGATTAGATTACTAATTAGAGAACTGATTGGCTAGGAGTTCTTACACCTGGGTTTGAACAGCTGACCTAAAGGTTAACCCAAAAACCTGCATACACACCGGCCCTTTGCGGATAACACTGCCCACCCCTGCACTAATCCAAATCGCTAGATTCTGACTGGGCTGTGTAGAGATTTCTTGAGGGTCAGGTGCTCAAAGGTTAAAAAAGGGGCAGAATTCCTTCAAAGCTTACACACAAGTTCACGACTACGACCGTTTCATATCACGTCATGTAGTTAACCATTATTTGTTTAGGTAAACTGCAGCGTTAAATTGACTTCCCATATGGAAGGAGGACCTTAAGCGTATCAACTTTTGATGGCTATTCCGTGGCGGCCCATCCAGGTGTGGTTCCAGAACAGGCGCGCGAAGGAGAAGCGGCTGAAGAAGGACGCAGGCCGACAGAGGTGGGGGCAGTATTTCCGCAGCATGAAGAGGTCGCGGGCGGGCTCGAAGTCGGACAAGGACAGCGTTCAGGAGGAGGGCATAGACAGTGACGCAGAGGTCTCCTTCACAGGTAATGCAATTAATCTGGGGAAAAGATTAAAAACAGAAACTTAAATAATTTTACAAACCTAAAGGGTTCCGCTGATGTTTGTTACACGCTCATACACAGAAAAAATTGGAACGAAGTTGTGGGGACTCGCTGAACACATGCGGAGTAGCAAACATCCTCCTGACTCATTCCTCTCGTTTCTCTCCACGGTCTCAGATGAACCCTCCATGTCTGACGTCAGCCATTCCAATGGGATCTACAGCGGCCTAAACGAGACGTCCCCCGGCATCGCCCGAGGAGGGGGTAACCACGGAAACTTCCCCCTAGACCAAGGGGTCATCCCGCCACAGGACCAGTACCACGACGCCCGATCCAGCAGCCCGTACGGCCTGCCCCAGTCCCCGAGTTCCCTGCAGGCCCTTCCCGGACATCAGCCGCTCATCTCCAGCCTGGTGTACCCCGACTCTGGGTTGTCCATCATGGCCCAGGGCGGGCCGCCCAACATGAGCCAGGCCATGCGGGTGATGGCTGGTGGTAATGGCCCCAGCTCAGACTTATCCACGGGCTCCAGTGGCGGATATCCGGACTTTCCAGCGAGCCCCGCCTCCTGGCTGGACGAGGTGGACCACACTCAGTTTTAAAGACCCGTCAGTGGAAAACGTGAGATGTACAAAATACGTGTCTCCGGACAAATGTCTTTTTCATGACATGGAAAGGACCCCTCCATCATGCTGTGTTTGTGACTATAGACCGTTTGATGACGCCGTACACCGTCCTTCGTTGAGCTCCTCAAATGCCCCAATACTTCTGCTTAAGCTGCATTTTCACTTCACATTTCATTCAGTCTCCATCCACATGGCCGGGATGTGGGGCAGGACTTGCAGGGAGACTATCTAGGGTAGACCACGGCCTGTCAGAGCAGCTCTCATGAAATAACTAATTTAACAGAAAATAGACTTCTGGCAGCAATCAATGGGCAGGGGAAAAAGAAAACAGAAAAGTAGAGTTTCACAGTTTGTAGCCCACGAGTTTGGCTTTCTGCGGCTAGATACCTCCTGAGCTTCTGCTCCAAACACCCCTCCGACAGCTGCTGAAGCTCCCTCCTCTCCTAAAACCATCTTGTCAGATCTGAAAAGTCTGCAGAATTGTCTTGAAGAACTCTAGAACAGGGCTATTCAAATCCTCAAGTCCTCAAGGTGCCCTCTCCACCCTTCCTTTACCTGTGAGCCAGGCGGGAAGCCTCTGTGGCCAATCAGAATCAGTAACTGTTAAAGTACCTGGAAGAACTGAAAACAAGGCCTGGGTTTGGAATAGAGGGCCAGATTTGAAGAGCCCTGCTCTAGAAGGGAGAGGGGTGGATTTCTGAAAACACCACGATGCCTGAGACCACATTTATTTTTTGGAGAAAAAAAAAAAAGGTATTTACTTACTACCGCATTCCTATTTCATCATCGAGTAGGAGGAAACACCAGCATTGTATCTCCCCAGAAGTAACCATTTTCTTTGCATCTTTACATAGATCTGATGTTATCCCTAGAGAAAAAGTGTGAGACTGGAGTACGGGAAGTGGGAAGACACACTGCCTTATGCAGCTGGCCCCAGCCAGGAAACGTCAGGCACTTCCAGCCCTATCCACCGCTTTCACCTTTTTTCCACTCTTTATATTCTCGTTGTACTCTTTTCGTCCGTCTGTTGCCAAATGTCCCTTGTACTCGGTACACTTTATAATCATTGGAAGTGTAATTTTTACAGCCCCTGGAGAAAAAGATGGATTGGCATAAAAATGTAAATGTGATCCTTTATTAAGTGGGAGTCTTTCTATGCATTTGTGTGTCTCAGATGTATGTTAATTAATTTCAAAACACTGAAACCACCCGGTCAGTGTAACTGTTTGTTTATGTGGAATATGTTTTATGTTGTCTATTTATGCTCTCCGATGATCACGTGCTACTGGTCTTTAATAAATTTGTCAATGAAATACAAACAACCTGCTTCCTTGAGCTGTTCTGTAAAGTACTACTTAAGTTCTACTGGGCTTAAACGAACAGTACTCAGGCAGAAAGCATGTTTCTTACAAGTGCAGTCAAATGCAATTGCTCGGAACATGCCTAGCTTGCGTCCATAGCGATAGAACGTGATCCATTATTACTCTGTGGGAAGCTTCATGTCAGTGAGGGGACACACTCCCACAATGCACTGCACCACTGTCACTGTAATGCAGGGTGTGGCCAATGGGGATGAAGGGATCATTTTTCAGCCCTGTTGGTTTCTGCTTCAGGTGTAAATCAGACACAGCTGAGAATGCGCAGATGCAAAGATCAGACAAATCAATGTATGGTTTGTATTTACAAATATACATTCTGAAGTCAGGCTCCATTTCATTCACTGCCAGATTAATTCAGCAAATAAAAAATTTACAAAAAAATATAACAATTAAGTAACATTCAAACCTTTTGTTTGTATACAACATGTATAACATCTGTATTTAACCCCTACTTCCCTGATATACATTTCCTTCAGGGTGTTGGCTATAATTCCTACACTAAAGCAACAGCATGACGTTACATAATTTGCACAAACTGTCCCCCTTAGGCAGCAGTCCTGGTTTATTGATTCAACATATTGCTTTAACACATCTATAGAAATAACTCTCTTTAAACCCCACAGCCATGTACAGAGTATAACTCTCCTTATAGGTTTATTAATACCTATTAATTTCTGTTAGAGACCTTGTCTGCTGTTCGCTGTACTTCCCGTACATTCTGCAGGGTCACCGTAACCGTGTACTGGATAGCGACTGGAAGACGGATGGGTAAATGATTTGCATTTTTGTTTACGGTGCGAGCGATACGTATTTACTTATTACTCATTACCTATTACAAATAAACACAATATGTAAGGCAAGAGACGCAGATGTACTAACAAACCTGGTGGTGTTGGGTTTCCTGCAAACCAGCCGGAGGATGCCGGTGTCTTTCCACTCCGATCCGGCTGCAGGGGAGCCTGTAATCAGTCACGTATCTCTCACGTCTCCCGTTGTTAGCCTACTGTTAAATGGCGGTTAAGGAGAACTTTCTATTTGCACAGCACAAAAGGTTCGAATAAAAAAATCACTAGCACTAATTGCCAGTAAATTAATAAATATGTCGAGATACTAATGTCAGGGCGTGCACTTCATATAATAATAAAATGCATACTTTTCATTACAGTGCATCCATCCATCTTATCTGTTGCGTTCACAATCAATATATTTATACGAACAATTAAATTAAAAATAAAAGTTCAGAACCGGTTAAATCAGTAATAGGCCCACAATAATTTGCCTTATAACACCCCACATCCCCCAAAAAAAGGTCTTTTAGGTATTTATTTGTCCTAATTATTTTCTTGAATTAATCACACTGTCCGCTTCATGTGCCGGTAGATTAGGAAACCCGAGTGGATCTCAGCGATCTACCTGAATCTGTAAATTGCCCGCTTGGCTAATTACCAAGGGTGTATCAGCCGTTCAGCGACTCTTTAGCGTAGAAATCTGATGCAGAGTGCGGGGACGGTTTGATCTGGAGATAAGCGCACATTGTTTGTTCCTACCAAGCTGAAATATTTAGTCTCTTATCCCGTAGGGCTATCACAGGACAGCTTGTGAATTCCCTCATATGTTTACTTATTTAGAGTCAAGTTCAATTAGATATATTGGGCATTTGCTGCATACCTACAGGAGCCGGTAGTTTGGTGCTTCGGATATGCCTGCAACGGAGACAGAGCTGGGGGAAATGAAACGTTTGTAAGCATTTTGTGATGCACTTTCTTCACAAAGAATTGTTTGCAAAAGGATTACAGGGAACATGTGAATTTCAAACCATAAAGAATAGGAATGTCTGTTTATTGTTTTTTTATAGAAAAATAAAGCTAAACGTGGATCTTGTTTACAGTTTTGAAGCTCTATTTAAAATGTCAGCCTTCCGGTTTTGCTTTAATATACAAAGCATATGGACTAGGTCAATTTTGTAGAAAGAAATTTAAAAAGCACTGTTTAATTTAAGATCTACCATGATAGCATCAGTACTTCTTAGGAGGAGTTTAGAGTTAAATTCCCAGTCTGGTCACATATATTCAAACAACATCCTTATTGTAGGGAAGCTATGAAGGTTAGATCTGGGACTTTCAGAACAGTTATCACATAATGGCTAATTTGACAGGAAATAGACTTTCAGTTGCAAATTAACATCTTAGGAAAAACAGAGATTGAGAGTTTGCACCCCACTAGTTTGATTTCCTGCAACTAGACACCTCCTGAGTTTTTGGTTTGAACATTAGATTATTAGATTATTGCAGTTCAGCAGACACTGACATAATCAGTTTGAGCCGCAGGTGAATGGCTGGGACAGGGGTGGGAAGAGGCTCTCTGTGGGGTGAAAGACTGAGGCGTCAAAGGCGTCGCTAATCCCGGGCCTGGTCAGTTTACCGCGGCCTTTCCTGGGAAACGCTTCGGTGACACTTGCCCGAACCGGCATAGAATGAAAGTGCTGGAACACGAGGATCCTTTCCCAGCTGCCAGAGCCATTGCGGTCCCCCTGAAAGTGGCGAATAACAGATTGATGTGCCCTGAGACCGCGTTGTAACAGACCTCTGGATGAACTCCAGTGTGCCAACAGGAAGGAGTATTTCATCCACTCATTCTAATTAATTTAAAAACCTCATACCTTTGCGTGTCTGAGCTGTGCAGTCCTTCCATAAGCAAGCTGTACAACAATAATATATATATATTTTTTTATTTTTTTTAACGGAAAAAATAATTCATTCACTCATTAATTTGCTCATTTATTCATTCATCTGCTATATATTTCGTGCAATAAAGGGTTCTGGGGGTCCAGAGCATTTTCCGGAAACAAGCGGCACAAGGCAGGGAATAACTCAATACAGGGGGGCAAACCACCACAGACGGAAAAATGAAGTTTGTGTAGCATTGTGATGAGTCTAACCAGCATTCATTTTAGGAATGTTATGTGTGGAGCTGGTTTCCGTTGCGTCTCTGTGTATTTTCTCTGTGTTTCTTCCGTTGTTCTCAATGTATTTACTCGAAAGTTAATCCCAAGCATACTCAGGTGGGGCATCATGACTGACAGGTAGGTATTCCTCCACAGACCCACCATGTGATGCAAACAACATCCCAGTCTGTGTGACTGGAGTGTTGCCCATGGGCAATGGGGTAGGTAACCATGGAGACGAGAATAGTCTTTCTTTTTTTCTTCAATGAACAAAATGAAATGAAAAAACAATGAACTCTGGTCGTTGTCAAATTTTTGAAAACCCATAACCATACTAACTGTCAACTTCTTTGTAACAGAGATTTGAATTTTTTCAATCACAAAATGCAATAGAGCTTTCGCTTACATGCGAGCAGCGTGACGGTGGGGTGTTTCTGATATGACAGCCATGTCTCCTGCCAGTTAGCGAGGCCCAGCTGCCTGACTTGCTCTCCTTACCCCATCCTGTAGCCTCAGTGTCAGCTGGCTGGAGTAAATCAAGCCTGACAGTAACACCTCCCGTGGGGGCTGTGGGTTACTGCAACAATTCGGGGCTAATGGAGCAGATATGGGGGGGGGGGACGCTGGAGGCCGGCAAGCCTGTGCGTGTGTGTATGTGTGTGTGTCTGTTTGTGGAGCTGGATACGGTCACATGTAGTGGGGTGGGGGGGGGCAGGAACGGAAACGTTAAACGGAAAAAAAAAAACAATGGCTAAAAACTAAGCCCTCCATGGCTCCAACTGGCTAATGAGTTACATCCTCCGGTGGTCCTGCTCTTTGTCATACAGAGCTGGGCAGATGCAGGGTTTAAGGCTGGAAGATGGGCTTCCAGAAAAAAAAACAAGTGAACTGTGTGCCATTGTTCAGACAACAAGGGCCAGAGACCCTGGGGTTTACAAGGGCGTGGCTGGGATTTGGGAGGCAGAGCCTCTAACAGTCTGATTTTGTTAATGGGTGACCAATATATGCATGACTGACGTCTCTAGGCTCTCTCTGTATATATATAAAATTGGACAGGCATCACGTGTATTATAATAATTATTATATTTATTATTATACTCGCATTCTACATGCTCACGTGATAGATTTCAAAATATGCGTAAAGGACGAAAAATTAAAGGAGTGAGCTTTTATTGCAAATTAAATTATTTGGACCATACGCCGGGGCGCAGTGGGAGGAGGGGTTATGCTAATGTGACCTGCGTGAAAATTACTGCAGTGATGCTTAGATGAGGCATCGATAAAATCACTATAACGGACGCCGGTAAATGCTTTATCTGCGACTGACGCCGGTCTGCTCGTTTTTCTTATCTACACACATTTATTCTGGAAGTTAAATGTCCCCCAGCGGTGTCATCTTCCCCTGGGTCCTCTGGCGTACACGTGGCGTGAAGTTTTAATAGTCCCCGTGGGGATCTGCCCCGTCTGGTCCCTGTTTCTCCTACGGAGGCAGATGATAGCGCCATCCGCTCCACACCTCTGAAAGACGTGCAATGCTGGGAAAAGAAGTAGGCCTGTAACTAGACAGGGAGAGACAGGAATAGGTACAAAGGGATTTTAGGAAAAAGCGGGTTTTTAAAATTCAATTATAAATGGACTCGGGAGCTGTATTTGCAGAAGCGTATGATTTAAAAATACTTTAATCGCATTATTTCACAATGTCCTGGAAATCAGTACATGCGATACAAAGTATTTGCGAGCTCTTGCTTTACCAGACAGACACGTTTGTTGTTTCACTCTTAATTCTTCCTATTTCAATTTAACGTAAGACACACCATTGCTTCTTATTTACATGCACTCTCCTATACGCGTGTGCGATTTGGTCTGCACATATTTTATTTCTTTCCGGAAAAGAAGCCCGTGTTCAGGATGAGGAGATAACGCTGACCCGCGTTAGGGAGCCCCGGGCCTTCAGACCGCGTCGGTGGGGCTGGAGAACAAAGGCATAGCGCAGGAGTATCAGATTGAAAAGGGTGATAAATCACTCGGCGTAATTGCGGGGCGGTCAGCTCGCGCAGCCGGCCCACCCGCTCGTGCCACTCTGCGGGGCTTCCGCGCGGAAGACGCGGCACGTGGGTTGCGCCTCCGCACCAGGATGTGAGTTTATGGGGATCCCGATGAGGTGGGGGGTGGTTGCGGACGATACTCCTAAGCATATGTTGTTCACTTATACCCCACTGCATTGAAGAGCTTGGCTTTTTGCATCTACAGGCTGTGGTAGATGGAGTTGAAGCTGCACCTCCACATGAGTGCTTATGTTATGCTTGCAGTGCTTTTGTGTATATCTCTGATGCAACAGGCTCCGATCCCTGTAGTTGCTTGGAGTCTGTCAGGGGTGCTGTAAAGGGGGCTGTGGGTAGTTAAAACGAAGGGCCCTAAAAATTTGGAAAATAACTGGATTGGTCTGGGTTTGGGACCCAAAATCTCTAGCAGAGTTCCAGGTCTCAGTCACCAAGGGAACACCGGGATCCTCTGTCTGGTGACCCATAAGGTACTGGGTGCTTTCTGTGGCTGATGTGTCCTCTTCTGACAACGACAATCTTTAATGACACACACGGGACCTAATTAGCTGGTGAAATTTAGATACCTCTAAGTATTTTTTTCTTTCCTGGTGCTGAATATTAACCCTTTAATTCCTGCCCTTTTGCTAAGCTGCTCAACTTGAGTAACTGCTTTGCTGAATAGGCAGCAGCATGCACATTCACATGATGTAAGTCTCCTGGTGAAGGGCTTCTGGGAGATGAAACGGAAACAATGGGACCAGATGGCATATAAATCACATGCAGAAACAGAGTAATGGTTAGAGTAGGTACAACTACAGCGGTTGAAGCAGTGTTTCCCAATCCAGTCCTCGGGGGCCCACAGCCAGTCCACATTTTTGCTCCTTCCTATCTCCTGGTAGGGAGCAAAAATGTGGACTGTCAGGCACGGAGCTCGGAGGAAACAAAAACATGGACTGACTGTGGGTCCTTTTAGGACTGGATTGGGAAACAGTGGTGTAGAGGGCTGATTAATGTTGTTCCATAAGCAGCTGTAATTTGATCTTGTATTAGTCTTCAGTAGGAATTTGCAAAGGCCCAAAATAAAATTCAACTCTTACATTTTTTTTTTGGTTACAGTTGAGCAAGTATTTGATAAATAGTTGGATTATTGCTCAATCTCAGTTTCATTCATCATACTTCCTTTAAAACCGGTGTATGAAAATCAATAACCCAAACACTGAATGTAGAATGACTCTCCTCCCCTCTCCTCTCTCGCACTTGAATAACATAACTCTACATACTCCTCGTCACCTTTTCTTTATACGGTGACTCAGCCACACCGAACGGTTTCAGGCCAAACGGCAGCTTGCAGGCAGAGAGCTGTAACTCCCCTCTTAATGGCCGCTGGGGCCGTAGCTGTAGATCACATGACGTGGTCTAACTGATGTGCGTTTAAAATGCCCGTCCATTACAGCTTCGTAAGTGGGAGCACTGGAAACATAATGGCCATACTAGTCTGGATCAAATCATTTTTTACAATGCAATTTCTGTCAAATACAGCCATTAAATTAATAACAAATTCTACCTTTGAGCTGAAATGTTCAGAGTAGTACATATATCCACACTGTTTTCCTATCTGTCTCCCTGTTTTTCCCTTGCTGACTTTTCATATAAGGTAATGTATAATAATATATATATTTTATGCTATATAATGCGCTGATTTAATGGTTTCAGGTCTGTTTTTGATGTTATTTGTTATACCCTCTAGGTAAATCATTGGTAAGAGCAGTTCTTGAAAGAGCGCTGGACTGAATGCCGTTGGATTTAAAAAATACAAATAATATCACACGGAGGCCATTTTCCTCCATACAGTTTTCACACTTTAATATTTCATGTAACAGCTTCACATTTTTAGCAGCCCGTAAGTACAGATCAACATTCAAAAAGCCTTTGGATGCCCTAATGTATCTTAAGAAGTAGCAATAAAGAAGCTTTCATTTGAGCATAAGAAAGTTGTTTAATTTACAGACTCTGCATGGCTGTTCTCTCCCCCCCCCCCCTCAACACTTCTTATGTTGAACATCCTCATAAAAACCCAGATAGAATTGATTTTAATCTGGGGCATTAGTTGTCTTTTTTTCTTTTTGGTTGACACCTCGCCCATTTTTGAAACTTGCCGGGCATTAAAGCATAGCTAATCGATCAAAGGCAGCAGCGCCCAGCGAGACTCTGGGTTTGATTTAATCAGCCTCAGAAAGATGTGGGGGGGGGGGGAGGCATCGCTCATAATCTGGACGGAAGTGTCACTGAGTTTAGAAATGACAGGACATTAACATTTTAGCAAATGCCTTCACCTGGCTCTTTTTCATGAGTAATGTTTTTCCTTGCGAAGATTATTAAGGAGCTTCGCTGCTCTCTTGAGGTTCTGCCCAGAAACGGCTCTCAAAATGAAAAATGGCTCCTCCACTTTTTAATATTTTAAAAATTAAATTTTTCACGCATATTATTGTCTTCCGGGAAAACGCGTAATCCTTGAGACAACCATTAATTTCAGCAAAATGGCAAATCAGATACAGTTTTTTTTTTTTATATGCTAGACTGATCCCGGGTAATCCAGACTCACAGAAAAGCACTAGCCTTATACTCCGCAATCCAGGGTTAAACATTTGTCAGTCTTTTATTGTAATTCATGTCGGCAAGATTACCTTATCCAGACAAGAGGTCTGAAGAGGGTGTACAGTTAATCCCCAAACTAAGATGTATTTATTGAAGATTAATAATATGACAGCAATCTCATCATGCCTTCTATGATTTTATAGTGTTGTCCGAAGGGGATTGGGGACAAAGGCGGAGAGGAATTCTTCTGGGATGATTTATCAAAGGATGTGGGGTGGGATTGTTGTGAAGCGTTTCTCTGTATGAGCTGCTATTCCATCAGGCATGTAGGCTGTGAGAAGCACTGAGCTGTAATGGATGGGCCAACATATATTTAATAATCTATACGTAACTTTCTGACCTCCGGTTTCTGAACGGTGCGCAGAGGGCACGTCGATTCCATATTTCCTTTGACAGTCGATTATTTCTTTGCTGCAGAATGCATACATTTGCGACATGTCCTGCATCCTTGCCAGTCGTTGCTGTTTATATTGCATTCTGTGGTCACTTTTGCAACAGCCAACACGTGCATCGCATGCAAATGCATCGCAGTCACTTTCCCGCATTATAATTTTCCAGGGTTTTTGACATCCTCGGGCCCACTAGACACTTACGTTGGGGACATCGTCTGTTTCAATGTGTGTTCTTTAAAGCAAGTGCAAAATCTCCCCCCCCCCAATTTACATAACGAAAACTTGATCTTCCACTGCATATGCAGAATCGATGCATACATTTAATTGTCCTAATGGATGTTCTCCCTGTACATGAACAGAGGGAGGAAAAAAAATTAAAAGATAAATTTTTCCCGGGGTAACAGTTCAAAGTTCAAGGTTCAGCCTTGATCCAAATTAATTCTATCCCTAATAAGTAAGTGGATTGAATAGATTGGTTGTCCCTGACCTTGGTGTTCATAGAAACTTCATCCCACTATATCAGACAGACAGGAAAATATTGTCTGATCTGATGGCTGTGTGTGTGTGCATCTGTGTGTGTGTGTGTGTGTGTGTGTATGTGTGGAAACGGGGTCTCTAACGAGGGAGGGAGCAGATGTGAGGGAGGGACGCAAGCTGCGGTGGGGGGAAGGGGGCCTGGTTTGCATTCCGCTCAAGGGTGTGTGAAGGACGCTGTATGGACTTGGGTGACAGAGAGGCTGGTTGGAAAAGCAGTCGGATGGAGGCTGGAGGAGCAGGACCTCGTGCGAGGTTCTCCAGAGCAGCGGTGACCATCTAACCAAAGCGACAAAGTCAGTAGTTAGCAGTAAGGCTGATATCGCCAAAAAAAAAATCATGGCTCGAAATTTGGATACAAACATATATGGCTTTATGGGCGTAAATTATGATATTCTGAGCCCAAAAAACTGAATATAGTTCATTTGGTTGTTTTGAATTTAGTGTTCCTAGATGGAAATAAGTGATGTTTACCTTAAATAAAATCAGTGTCCTTATGTATTATTTCCATTTATTTGGGGCCTACAGTCAGAATAGGGACTTAGACAGGAGAACATCCAGGATGCCAGATCAACTAACTACACGTCTTTGGGCTACGGAAGGAAACCCACACAAGGTGGGGAGACCCAGGACCAGACTGGGATTTGTGGTATGAGGTAGCTGTGCAGCTTACTGGGCTGCCCCAGTTTTTTTGAGGTTCTTTAGATATATATAACAGAATCTTTTAGGACTGACACTTCATGGTGTTTTGTACTGAATCCCGATACCTGATCCATCTTAATGTTTTTGTTTCTGCTGGAAAATGTAACTTTATGGAAATCTACATTTCTATGGCTTTTGATGCTGTGCAGACTGTTTAAGACCGGAGGTGCTGCTCAGAAGGAGAGCATGGCTGAGCTGGGGCGGAACGCGACGATGAGACCTGGGCAGGCCGGTGTTCATGCAGGCCACTCACCTCCCCCGGAGGTGCCTCAGATCTCCGCATGAGAACTTGAGGAGGTCAGTGGAGCCCGTTCGTAGTCGGAACCAAAGGCCGCAGGTACTGTGGTCCTTCACATCAAATCAGAGAAGCCCCTTGAGGTTTTTGTGGCTGTTTAAACACAAGTCTTGCATATTACATTAGACTTAGTTATTTAGTAGACACTTTTATCCAGAGCAGTGTGCGAATCATACAGATAATACATCCCAATCATACAGCTGTCAACTGAATTTATGAGGGTGGGGTCCTCTAGGCTAAGGTCATCATCGGAGCCCCACCCACAGCATAAAACGCTGCTGTGACAACCAATAAAAAATTTTGGCCCCAACCAACTCGGGGCCCTGGGCTACAGTCTAATCAGCTTGTGCATAAGTCCAGCCCTGCCTGTCAATTTAGGTAGAAGTGCTGCTAGACCAGTAACACATTTTGGAAGCAGACAGTTGATGTTGACGTACGGAACTGGTGTCAAGTTTCTGCTCCCGAGGCCTCGGTAATGCATTTTAATTAGCGTCTGATTTACACCTGAAACACCAGGTGAAGTGACTTCCTGTCTAAATAATTACCTCAATAAAAGCAAGCAAGATCCCTGCTCTGCTGGGAAGCGGCAACTCCCGGTGGCCGCCTAGGGTGATGCAACAGTGACGTTCTTGGCAGGTGGTCTTTAGTCATGTGATGCATTGTTGTTTAAAAAAAAAAAAAAGACAAACGCATCCCACCTTGCTCTTCTGCTTTTGCAATGTTATGATGCCACGCGTTCTAGGTGGGTGGGGGGCACTGGGGAGAACAGGTGGATTTACTGTGACATAATGCTTGTGGCTGCCTGGATCGTGCAGCGCCGGTATTGATCCGGGCGATTCTTGGTCCGATCCCTGACCCTCAAATAGCAAATGAATCTCAATCCAATAGACCAAAGTGTCTGAGCCTGGTCACCCCCGCCAGCCCCCAGTGTACTTCCCAGGCATGACCGATCGATAACAGAGCCATATGATTTCCACATTATGGATCAGCAGTTTTTATATTAATATATATTGTGTGAGTGTGCATGTATGTCACTTTACACTTTTTTTCCATCTCCAGAATGTTTGTCTTCTGTGTGTTTATGCATGCATATACACGTATATTTGCAAATAAATAAAAATCTATTAAAAGGAATTTAAAATGCAGTTATCGCCCACTTTCACATCATCCAAGTCTGTACACACCATATGGCCATATTTAAAAGATAATAACCTTTAAATTTTAAACATTTGTTAAACATTTTTGGTAACATGCAAAATAGTTTAATGCTGAAAACAGTGTGTTCTGAGACAAACTTTGAGACAAATGATTTTTCCAGTATTTTACACATTTTGTGAACCAAAGCTGAACACACATCCTTCTATTAACAGTCACTGTCATACAGGCGTTTTACTACAGCATGGTCGCCCACTTCTCCAGAAATGTGCCTAATTCAGAAAGATCACACTCTACAGCAGAGAGAGACACACCGGCAGTGTTGGGCATTTCAGGTCCAGAAGCTACAAATCCAGACCATGATTTTGTTTCTACCCAGCAGCTGAGTACTCTGTGAGTGTGACTCCTTATGCTGAACTGGTTGATAAAAACAAAATCCTGGTCTGGATTTGTAGCTTCTGAACCTGAAATGCCCAACACTGCACACCGGCATGTGTTACAGCTTTGTGCTATGCTGCAGCCAGGTCTGGCGGGGTTAGTTTGCCCAGTCGTTGTGTTTTTAGAAGGATAGATCCAGAATAAGTTTATTTTTACAGTAAATGCATTGGTACAGTGCCCTGCGGTGGACATTTAAATCTGCATTTTATTTAATACTCTCTTTTGTCTTAAGCGATGTTCAGCTGAGGAAAATAGCATATTACAAACATACGTGTCATCAAGGAGTCGAAGAGTGCAGCTTGGCTGAACATCTGATGAGCCCTCAGATAGAAGTGTAAGTAGGTTTGGAGCAAAAGCTACTTGGCACCTTCTAAGCAAGGCTGCTCAAAACAACTGGCAGATAAAGCCATCCTCTGCCACTAGCCGTGATCGCCTGGCGGACCTCTGCAGTGCTTATGGAAGATGAACGGGATGGATTGAAACGGTACAATTCGCATAATTCTTTACACCCCTTAAGGGATTCACTGGCATTTCCCTGACGTTATCCTTGACCATTCAGATTGGGAGGTGAGAGGCTTTTCAGCATCGATGCCCCTATCATTGTTTTATTTGTGGTGAAATTCCCGTAACGTCGGTCATTTAATCAGGAAGCCGTGCAGCAGCCCTACAGATGAGGTCATTTTAATATTCATTCTTCATAGCACTCAAACCAACTTGTCCACTGTTTGTTTTAAATGAATTTAAGTCGTTCAGTCTCTCCCTAATCTGGTTGTCTTGTTTTATTTTTATTAAGGTTTTGAGATCAGGCCGGGGTCACACAGAGTCAGATCTTCATTTCTTAAAATATTGTAATTATTGAAATTGTGCCTTTTCATTTTATTTATCCATCTGCATAAATCGCATGTGTTAAACCCAAGCTTGTGGGGCCTTCCTCCCTGTCAGGATTATCGTAATGCTTCTAAAAGGCAGTCCTTTTATTTAATGTGCCCCCCCCCCCCCCTTCGGGTACGGATGGTCCCTTTACATTTGCATAGATCACAGAGGTCCACCCCGTCCCCGACGCACAGACACACACTCCTTGCCTGTTAAGATCCCACCCCCCACAAACACACAGCCCCCTTTAGCGTAATGAGATTACGAGGAGTCATATGTTCCACCGCGGCTCAGAGTTATGGCCGCGTTTTACATAAAATTCTTATTGGGCCATTGTCCTGGATGCATGCGCTGCTGTGCATTTACATCTGGAGGACGTATTAAAGAAATGAGCAGCCCGCCAATAAACCGCTAGAAAGAAAAATCTGCTGTTTTTCCAGCTATACTCTTTAAGATCCCAGCCATCATAAATTATTTTAACCTTCGAGCCAAACACACACTCACACAGACTTATACACAACGGGAATCCTGCACTCTCCAGCAGTAAATTTTATCCTGCTGATTTGCTTATGTATAACCAAGAATGAAATAAGGGTTCCTTGAATTGAAGAGCAAATAAAACAACTGTCCCCAGATATGGGACCTAAAGGAATAAATATTTCCCATCCATCCACTTTTTGTAACCGCTTGTTCTATTCAGGGTCATGGGGGGTCCAGAGCCTATGGGTGCAAGGTAGTACCCAGAGGAAACCCCATGATGACCCATGGAGAACATGCAAACTCTACACACTTGGAGCCATGGAGGAGAGTCAAACACTGGTCCCAGAGGTGTGGGACAGCAGTGCTGATCACTGTATCACCATGCCATCCTAGAATAAAACACTTCCAGGACATCCAGTTTCATCGGGGGGTGTGGATCACTGTTGCGGTGGCAGGAGTTTCATGGTTAGACCTGAAGGGAGGCGAGATCAGTGTACGGAAGCTCAGTGCTCACTCACTTTTGCATTTCCTACTCTAGAAATATCAAGTTTCGTATTCACACACTCCAGTGGAAATGGCCCAGTCCTACTGATAAGGAGGGAATAGGGAGCAAGTGAGGCACGTACCAAGTCTCAGGGGACTGAGGGGCCATGACAAGCTGCAGCAGACATAGTTGTAGGAGTCATACTTGTCTGGGGCAGTAAACTGGATTCCTCACAGGCCAGGAGATTCTGTCCTTTCAGACAGATGTCATTCAAGCCGGCATGCCCCCTCTGGATTTCCGCAAGTAGATCTCATACCTTTAAAGACTAGATTATATGTTTTTTTGTTTTATTATGCTGTGGATAAAGGAGGGCCGGAGCAGGCGAGGCTGAATGGATTACAGACAGGTCTTACACATCAATCTGAGGAGTGCAGATAAAACGAAATAAAATGCTTTTAAGAGAAAAGGGAGGGGGAATCAAGGCCCAGTGTTGAGGGGTGCTAAAAGCCCAACAAGGGAACCAACTCCTCACCTCCCAATTTTTGTGAGAATAAAGTACTGAAGTATTGCCTCACCCACAAATGATTTTTGTAAAAGTGAAGGGGAATGATGTCGCATATAATACCAGCGGAATGCAAAGATGAAGGAATTTTTGTGAATCAAAATGAGAGATTTAATGCTTAAACTGTGTCAATACTGATGCTGGTAGTAGGTCTAGATAACACACTGTCATATTCAACGGGCTGATGAACATCAGCTGAACAATTAGAGAAGGACTGCAGAGTTTACTTAAAGCTGGTTGTTTTTTTCTTAAAAATGTCATATATAACCCTAGTTTGTTATGTTGATTTTATTTTATATGTTGCTTGGCTTGAGTTTCTGGATATGCATTGCGGTTATAGGATTTCTAAACTGAGGCTGCTTTGCACATCATTAATATTAAACTTTACACAAAATAAAGGATATTAATGATAATGTGTAGGTTGTCGTTGAATACGTAAATGCAAACTGCGCTTTTCGCTAGCTTTCATAAAAAAAAATAAAATAAAAAAAAACAGCTCACTGCAATGTACTACAATCAAACTCTTTGTCGCCCTCTTGTGGGACAAAAGAGGCACGCATCTGACACTAAACCAGGGTTGAGAAGGACAGGAAGGCAGTGAACACAGGCCTGTCACTTAAAAGGCTTGCTTCCTGTGGTTAACCGCCCAGGGGTGCGACAGTGACTGAGGTGGTCTCCTATAACCTCCTGCATCCACCCATAATCTCGTGTGGGAGATTTCTGACAGAACTCACAGCTAGGCACTCAAATAGAAATCTGTATCAGTCTTATTTAGGGCACAGTTTTTCCTTTGCTGAACTAAATATGCACCAATCAAATCATTTAAAGTGATGCATTAACTCTTTATTTTGCAGGTTCTTTGTGTGTGTTCTTAAATGAAAAAACACACCCTAACACACAAAGAAGTTTCAGTAAGACTGATTAATTTTGTTTTATGTATACCTATTATAAATAACTCACGCTGCTGGCGGTAGCTTTGTTGTTTTGTGTTTTGTGTTCAACACTATCCTCTGTAAAAGGTTTGCATTTCAAAGGCTTTCGCTTCAAACTTCTGCAACTTTGCAACAATCTGCAGCAGTGAGAACAATATGAGGACATTACCAGCACATCGCCAGTACAGGTTCAGGGGTTGGTTATTTAGCAGTTAGCAGGCTGGGGGGGGGGGTGCAGGTATCACGTTAGCTGTCACCTGTGAGGTGTAAAGGAGGGTAGTGATCTTGGTCGGGACGGAATGCTCAGTCGGCCTCTGGGCAAATGCATAATTAATGGTTAAACCAACTGAGGCGTGGTGCTGGGAGTACTTGTAAGTGTTTTCATCCACTCCTGCCCTCTCCGTGTATGAATCCGCCTCACTTCCAGCCTCACCCCCTTCCTCCCTCGCTCTGTCTTCCCCTGCCGAGCTGTGCAAACCCTGACAGTCCTCCCTG
The DNA here is from genome assembly GCA_026781145.1 of Hippopotamyrus pictus. Lineage (NCBI taxonomy): Eukaryota > Metazoa > Chordata > Actinopteri > Osteoglossiformes > Mormyridae > Hippopotamyrus > Hippopotamyrus pictus. The sequence continues at coordinate 4,657,178 of JAODLC010000123.1, read as the reverse complement.
CCTCCTTATTTCACTGTATGGATGTTAGGCCAAGACATATTGATCAGGCCATAAATTACCCACGATTCCCCACTCTTCATCGGCCCCGGGCCCCGAGAAGGGTGGGGGAAGAGAGAAAGTTTAGGAAGGGGTCAGGTAAATTATTAATTGAGTGTGAATTAATCCACTGCTGTTTATTAATCCAGATCACCTTTACAGGAAAATGGGGAAATTTATGTGGAGACAGATGGAGGGTGTACATCTTGTGCAGGGCAATTGATCGCACGGCTGTACAGTGCGGCAATACCAACCGACTACAACACTGGTCATGTGGCATAAGCGTGCGTGTACTCCTCTGTTCACACGGCCGTACAGTGCGGCAATACCAACTGACTATGTGTGTGTGTATACTCCTCCGTTCACAGAGAGTATGTGTTTGTTACCTATGCATGTTTCTCACTGTTTATAAGATATATAAGCACTTTATTGTCATTATACTTGAATAGAATGAAATCATGTTGACAACTTTTCTTGTGCAGCGACTGTAAAACAGTAACAATCGGAATGGAAAATAGAAAAAGTAAAACAGTAAGATCTAAATAAAACGCAGACGATGGAGAAAGCAGCTCACGTGTCAGTTACTAACAATAAGTAAGTTAACAGTGAATAGTATTTGTTTAATTGATATATTATGTGAAGGAGACAGGAATATGAAAATTGAATACCTCTTACACTACTTACATTCAAACCTTCTTTTTCAAACAGTCAATTTCGGATGAAACATGACTTCCAGTAACAAATCCCGAGAGATTATATGGCCCTGGGATTTGTTCTTTAGATTTCCTTAACTGGTGAACCCATAAAAAAACCTTAATTTTCTGAAAAGGTTTTTAATAATTCATCAGTTGTACCTATTTCAGAAGATCTTGCATATTAATTTATAATGTTAATTGCTGCCTGAACAAACAGCTATCTGCCTCTTAAACACTCTATATAGATAGCATTTCCTCAGAAGACCGACACTTGTCGCATATGTTCATCCCTGACAATAGATGGGTCCTTTAGTTTCGGTCCCTTAGGTGACCGCTCCGTTTGCCTGAAGGAAAGACAGTGGTTTTCATCTGTTGTAATTAACGCTCACAATCCTAGCCATACTTGACCTTTGCCGCCCGTAGACCATTGTCATGTTTGCTGTGATGAAAAGAAGAAAAGTCTGAATAAATCAAAAGTACAGGCTGGGTATATTATGAGGGCAAGGTGTGTCACTAGGCTCTTCAAGTTTCCTTCGCAAAGTTTAACCTGGGAGGGCCCCCCTACCAAGAAAAATTACCATTTCACTGCCTATTCTGCCTATAGCTATAGCTGGCCCACTGACTAACTTTGGAATAGATAACAACTCTCAACCATTGCTGCAAGAACACTCAAGACACAGGACATAAGAACACTCAAGACACAGAACATAAGAACACTCAAGACACAGAACATAAGAACACTCAAGACACAGAACATAAGAACACTCAAGACACAGAACATA
>JAODLC010000123.1:4633927-4655454 GCA_026781145.1 Hippopotamyrus pictus | reverse complement strand
CTCAAGACACAGAACATAAGAACACTCAAGACACAGAACATAAGAACACTCAAGACACAGAACATAAGAACATTCAAGACACAGAACATAAGAACACTCAAGACACAGAACATAAGAACACTCAAGACACAGAACATAAGAACATTCAAGACACAGGACATAAGAACCCTCAAAACACAGAACATAAGAAAGCTCAAGACACAGAACATAAGAACACTCAAGACACAGAACATAAGAACACTCAAGACACAGAACATAAGAACATTCAAGACACAGGACATAAGAACGCTCAAAACACAGAACATAAGAAAGCTCAAGACAGAACATAAGAATACTCAAAATACAGAACATAAGAACGCTCAAGACACGGTGCGACCTTGTCATTTCAGCTAACTGCATTCAATGGCAGGGGCTCCCGTGATAAGGGCCTGCAGGAAGAGACACTGCCCTATTTTGCAGTGTTTTCCCTAGTGAGGACCACCTGGAAAGTCGGCCTTGGATGTCAAAGCCTCAACGTCTCTGCAGTGATCCAGCAGGAAATAAAGGGTAAACGGCTGAATCGCGGTGTCACGCCTGTCGATCCCGATCTCGAGGATAGGCGCTTTCGTCATAGATTTAATCAGACTCCTGCGCTTTGACGTCTAATAGCTTTCTCGAAAGCCGCAGGAGAGCCAAGGTCCCCCCGACAAACTGGGATACAGCTCGGAGGAACAAGCAGAAGTCACCAGCGCCTAGTCTGCTTGGACGGTTGGTAGTTCACTTGCACTCACTCTACAGCAGGGGTGGCCAATCTTATCCACAAAGGGCCGGTGTATATGCAGGTTTTTGGAATAACCTGCAGGTCAGCTGTTCAAACCCAGGTGTGAGGACTCTTCGGCCAATCAGTCCTCTAATTGGTAATCTAATTAGGGAGTTGCAGCGAAAACCCGCATACACAGCGGCCCTTTGCAGATAAGATTGGCCACCCCTGCTGTACAGGGTCTTCTGCTGAATATTTGTATGGCTGCCCATAACCAGCATTTCGCCTGATTGTGTGATGTATACTAGTCAAGTTGGGTGTGATGAGTCAGTGCTGGAAAGGGCTGATATCCAGCTGACAGTTGGTCTTGCAGGGTTGGTGTTTCTGTTGTATCTGCTTCCTGTCTGAATAACGTTCATTGTACTCATTCTAGCTTCCACAAAGACCTCCCAGGAAGGGCTTCCAAAAAAATCCTTCTGCAAATATCTCCCACAAAGATTTCCACAAACACCTTCCTCAAGAAGTTATTGCCTTGTGCTTTCCTCTTTTTCACTGCTAAAGACCGACTTCACTTTTTGCGATACTTATTTTTAGTTCAATAAAAATCATAACTAATACTTCTGTATTTGTTTTGTTACCCTACAAAACTTGAAAACTCCCTCTATAACCAGATGAAGAAGGTAACACAGTAACACCAAAGCAGTAAATAGTCACAGATTAGACTGCGGTCCTTTTTAAAGCCTCTGTATATCTTTTTTTATGACAAAAATCTGACAGATTCTCCCTGACTCTGGCTTGTATTACCAGCACACGAGAAACGGAGGAATTTTACGAAGTGATCCGTTGGAAAATTCCACTGGGTTTCATTCGAGACGGTAAATGAAAACAAACAGGCAGAAAGTTTTGCCGATTAAAGGTTGAAATCTCTTGTTTTTTTGGTCCCGGCCTGGTAGCAATTTGATGAATTCTCTGCAGCCGGGACGTGAGAGCGTGTATGTGTGTGGCAGATGGGGGGGGGGGCAGCGTACGCAGCGAAGGGAGGAGGCTCCGTCGATGAGGGCTGCAGGACCATTTTTCACAGCAGACAAAAACATTTGGTCGGGTATCAATTTGGAGCGACAAAACAGTGCTCACCCCCTGCCCCGTCATCCATCATCTCCCACCAGCCCTGATCCCTCCCCACCCTGTTCACGTGCGATCTCCCACCCACTGCGTCGCCATTGGTGCACGGGTGCCCAGGGGGCACGCTGGGGGCGGAGCCCATTCGCTCCAGGGGCAAGTCTCTCTGCATTAGGACCCGAATCGAGGCCTTGCCTCATGCTCAACACCCCCGCCGCCCCCCCCCCCCAGCCGTATTGGCACCTTTCTCGGGCAGCCCATCACTCTTCTCAGACCCATCATCCATCATGCACGGCGATCAATAGGGGGCCAGGCATTCATCAGCCTAGGGGAGCTGACGGGAAGGGAGGCAGTGGGGGGATGGGGGGGGGCAAACAGGAGGACTGCACAGTGAGGGTGGAGAGGTTGGTTGCGTAAAAAGACCAGGAAAACGATTCCAGAGAAGGCCCACAAGTGCATCATCCATGTCAGGGTGAGTGGGGGGGCATGATCGCCCTTTCGCCGCGGCTCCCCAGAGCTGGATATCTCTGCCCCAGGAGAATGCGAGGAGGGGTGAGTGGGTGTCGGGAAGGTGGGTTGGGGGGGAGGGCACTGATTGAGCTGTCAGTATGATAAGTGGGGCTGTCGTCTGAAAGAGCAAAACTGTAAGAGTGCAAGGAATAAGGAGCCAATGGTATATATTTTTTCCTCCTCAATAAGGAGGAGAAGCTAAAAGTTAAGCAGCTGCCTCACCTTTCCTGGTCCTGCTTCACCTTTCCTATCTCTGCCTCGCCTTTCCCGGTACTGCCTCACAGTTCCCGGCTCTGCCTCACCTTTCCCATCTCTGCCTCACCTTTTCCAGGCCTGCCTCTCCTTTCCTATCTCTGCCTCGCCTTTCCCGGCTCTGCCTCACAGTACCCGGCTCTGGCTCACCTTTCCCAGGTCTGCCTCACCTTTCCCAGCTCTGCCTCACCTTTCCCAGGTCTGACTTATTTTTCCCTGCTGTCCACCATGGACCCACTGGGGCCGCGGTGACCAATGGGGCTTGACTTTGCCACGTTTGCTCTATCCTACAATATTCAACTTGGCGAACACGGGGCCTGACAGGACGTGCAGGTTTAGGAACATTCTGGAGAGCAGATGCATAAGAACCAGACACCGTCAGGCCAACGGGCTGGGGAGCATCTTTAACCCCCCGAAGACTCCGGTGGCCTTGAGTGTGACGTGGCAGACGCCACAGAGAAAGGAGCGGGCGGGGAGGGGAGGGGAGGGAGAGGGGAGGGAGAGGGCACGCCCCGGCCGGCTAGCCAGCCAGCCAGCCAGCCCGTGGGTCTTCCCCGGGTCGGATGTCACTCTCCTGTTACTTCTGCATCCCACCTGCCGGGGCCTGTGGATTATTCAGGAGCAGCAAAACGGTCTCTGTACTTCGCCCGCAGCAACACGCGGCTCCGGAATCCGCTCACCAAGAAGCGGAGAGCGCAGCGTGAGCCATAGTCCGAAGCCACATCACCCATTTTATTTATTTGCCTCGTTTATATCATAATTCGGATACATGAAGTTAGAACACAAATATTAAGGATAGTTGAGCTGCAGCAAAATACCAATAAGGTTAGCACAAAATGTCACATTTCAGCACACAGATAGCTAGTTATATTTCACGCCGTTGTAACTCTGGAATATTTCACGCTATTTTCTTTGATTTTCCGTTATAGGAGTGTTCGGCATCATGCAGCAGCCTCCTCGCACATCGCCAACCCCCGTGAAAGTGTCACCGTTTTTCCATGTGTTTCTATGTTTTTTATCGTAATACATTTATGTCTCCTGTAGCCAAGTACTCATAAATATTTCACCCCCCCCCCCTCCTTGCACCCCAACTCACACAAACAGTCCTGGGCCCCAAGAAGAACTATATCATAAACACCAACCCCCACAAACTCCCCACTGCCCCCACAACCACCTCCCTCCCTGAGTAATAGGAGCTCAGGTGGAAATAATGCTAGAAAGCAATTAATATTGGAGGAGCTGAAGTAACTGAGAACCATCAAACCTGGGGTCACGAAGCACCGGGTCTGAAATGTGTCCAGGAAATTTTTACACAGAGGAAAGAATTCCAGGAGCGATATTTTTATACAGCAAGATAATGTGGTAATTTATCAATGCTCATGGGGCAGATTGAGCCTATAATATTCCCCAGTTTAAATTTTGTAATTGGTGCCACGGTCTGTAATAAACATACGTCTTTGATGAATTATGCTCTTTCCAAAACCTAAAATTAATACAAAATTATGTTATTAAATGCCTGGTAATGCATGGCAAAAATTTAATGAAGGAAAAACAGGTATGATCTATCTCTGTATCAGGAATATCAATGCAGCAGTAGAGCACTGTAATAAAATGAAATATAATTTTATTTTTTAATAAACTTTTTAAATTAACCATAGTTAAATTGCTAAATCTGTAGCACAGTTGTGTATATAGTATGTACAATAAGTATATTATGTGTAATATAATGAAGGATAATGCTGATTTATAAGCTTTACACGTGTTATCACGTGAAACTTACACGTGACTTACACGTATAAAAAAATGTTCTATTATTAAATTCTGAAAAGTGAATCCCAGTAGGATCAAAAAATGGACCAATGAGGTACCTTTTGATAAAAAAAAATATTTAAAAGATAGGTGTTATAAAGTTGTTGTTCACTTATCATTACTCATTGGCTTGCTGTCTCTCGTTTTTTGACTGGTGACAATGTCAAACACCAGCCAAGGGGGTAGAATGTCGACCAAGGGGAGCTGGGGGGGGGGCCGTCGTCGTTAACATCCGGTGACTGAGAGGAGGGGGGCAGACACGGGGGGGCGCGTGCTGAGCCGTCCACAACCAGCCTGACCTTCTAACGAGAGGCGAGGGGTCGGGCGAATTTCGGGAAACGCATAAACACAGGAGTCCAGCCGTAATCTCCCCAGAGAGCTGTGCGGCGGAAAAATCAATCAGACACTTAGAGTCCTCGGTGCCGGGAGGCTGGGCAGGGGGGCGGGAGGCAAAGGTTGGAGGTGGGGGGGTGGTGACACTTTGCTATTCAGGTACACGGATGGTATGTCAGCAAAGGGATGCCCCCCTCCCCCCACAGTCCAAAAGGTCACTCAGTGAGGTTACATCACCTGCTTCCTAGTCCTTAACCTTTTCACCCCTGAGCTCATGGCGACAGCTAGCGGGGGTGTGACTGAGGTATTCCTGCCCAGAGCCACAGGAGACACAGGCCTGGCCGCACTCGAGGAAGAGCGTAAGCCGGCCACGATATTTTTGTACTTGCTGTAACTTTAATGAGAGCGATATCTCCTGACTGCGCCTCTGGTCTCGATGGCCTCTGAGATAGCCGCGTCAGTCTTGAATAGTGTGAGTCATCGGGTGCCTCGTACTGGTCAAAATTTTCTTTGGGTGGCTGGAAATGGTAACCTATTGTGTAAAGCCATTTTTAAAGTCTTGGACAAACACTGTTTTGTTTCATTGTATGCCTGAAGTGACGATACATTTTGAAATGACAATAAAGTTTTACTTGAATTCCACATTACTGCAATAGCTTTGATACTGGGTGCAAAACAACAACCGTTTACTTCATTCGTAAATACCTGATCGTTGAGGTCAACAAGTTGTATATACATTTTTATTTGAGTTTGTTCATGTTTACAGCAGACCGAACACACATAACACTGACATATCAAGTCTTTTTTAATTCTTAGATTTAACTTTAACATTTCATAAGGGAACATAAAACAGGAACATAATCTTGCCTGGTAAAAACTCAATGCTAAAGTAACCCAATTAACTCATAAATCTCTGTGCGTTTGAAATATCCATTTAAACTGGTCGGGAAGGACGGCCCTTTGTAAATCAAGGCGAGATGTAAACACTTCCGGTGAGCCATAGGTTTTTATTTTTTTTAACGTGGCACATAAGTCACAAGACAGAGTTAGGTCACTCTGCTGGGCTCCTACTCTGATTGACACAGGTATCGACCCCGTGACCCCTAGTGACCTTCTACCACATAATCTGACTAATGTGGATCACACATCCGGGGCAGATCAGGCTCACACCACACGGGTCTAACTCTGCCGTTTTGGGCCGGACTGCCCCCTTCGGCACTTCACTCCACGAGGGGCTCTTGTTAGTGATGACCTACCCCCCCTCCCCGACCCAACGGGGCAGTTAAACTTAATGGCCCCCGTTTGCCGATCGCTTTATAATAACGGGCCAAATGAATTTTAACCGTGACGGCTTTAAACAACGCAGCATTTCAGCACGAAACTTCAGCCACCCAGTTCGCGTGCTGTTACAGGGCCCCTCCGCGTCAAGTTATACTTGTGATTTTTGACCGTTGTCCTGGGCACAGTTTGATTTTTACCCTCGAATGGGTCTTTTCTGTTGTTATAGTAGCATGATGCTGGGAAATGTGGATGAGGTCAGGGTTATTAAGTACTAATGAATATGGCACAAAAACCTCAAAATAAATTATTTTCAAAAATTAGTTATTATGGGTGAGTTATTAGTGGGTGACACTTTTGTCACCTCCAGTTTTGGGGGTTGAATCCTACCTCTATTATGCATGTTTTGCATGTTCTGAGTGACTGCTATGGTTTCCTCGATCATGCCGAAGGCTGTGTGTGTCTGCCTATGAATGACTGGCACCCCCCCCCCCCAGCATGTACCCCTGCTCTATCTGTAATAGGCACCAGGCTCATCATGACCCTGTACAACAGTGTTTCTCAGTCTGGTCCTAGGGGACCCACAGACAGTCCACATTTTTGCTCCCTCGCAGCTCGCAATAGCAAAAATATGGTAGGAGGCTCGGAGGGAGCGAAAATGTTGATCGAGTGTAGGTCCCCGGGAACCAGATTGGGAAGCACTGCTGTACAATACAGATGGGCAATTAACTAATTAAGATACCACTTCTGTGTTCATTTTCTTCCTTTGTAGATAGTGTTTTACAAGGGAAATTTTTGCCACTGTCTTAAAGGCTTTGTAGCTGTGCTTTTTACAGACACATAGCTTCCTGGGATCATGCAAAAAATGATTTTAACGCGGGAATCCTGTTGAGAAGGTGCTGACACTAAAACAGGAAAATGCTGACAATGAATGGACAGTTTACCATCCTCACGTTTCCTGTACAAATTTAAAATTTTCCCAGGTAACATCAACAAAGGGTGACCTCTTTTGGAAGGCAAAGATGCAGGTTGTCATTTGCAGTGTAATACAGTTAGTGTGGCACAGTCACTACTGGAAGGAGGGAATTACACAACACAAACCATACAAGAGTCTCTACTCCACCGACTCTCCTTCCCACATGCCCTGCAGATGATAAGTCAGGGGGTCTTTAATCTCCCCACCATAAACATGCATACCAGCTGTGCCGACAGCAAGAACCCAGCATGCATCTGGCCTCACACCCCCGCGTCTCCCACATGGATGGATGTGTTCTGTACATGTTTGCTCTTTAACGCCTACTTCCCTGGGATCTTCCCCGTGTCTCTGGGTGTTTGCTTGTCTTCTCCAAGGCGCTGCCAAGTACTCAAAATCCACAGAAGCAAAGATGACTTCCTCTCCAAACAGAAGTTGTCCTCCGCCAGCTGGTCGTGGCTGTAAATCACAGATTGCTGGTGGAAGACGCTTCCATTACCATAGCACAATAAAAAACACATGCGGCTCTCTATTGCCCTCCTATATAAAGCCTTCCGACAGAGAGATAATGAGTTGCTCACCCAAATATATCATGCAGGTGATTTTCAAAACTTCAAGACTTTTTATTGTCATTGTACAGTTGCCTGGACGACGAAATTAGCTGGCAAGACCACAAAGATGCAAGAAAGTGACAGTGTCAGTGCAAGATATAAGAACAATATAAAAACACAATATACACAATGTATAGGTACAATTTTCTTCAAATTACAAAATTCAGCCGCCCCTTTGTCACTAATTATGGGAGCTTATGTCTAGTTTTGCTTCTAGGCATAAAAATGTATTCATTCTTTTCTTTACCTTTCAAGTAGCTGTCTTATTGAATCTTTATGTTATATATAAATTTTATACAAATTACTGAAATTTAGGCTTAAAATGATACGCCTATGTATTTTGTGCTTTTGAAATGAATTTCAGGTTTGACCACTGTGGTGTAAAACTATCCGTTAGTATGTTCATAATCCCTCTCCTGGGTGGTACAGTGGCTTAGAGGTTAACACTGTAGCCATATAAATAATATAGTCTTTGTTTTCAGCATAATGAAACCCAACTACTACTGACAAGTGTCCTGTTTTTCCCAGCATGCAATAGCGCTTGTCATTCTTCAGTCAAAATCAAAGCCAGCGAGGCTGGGGGTAGACAAATACAGCAAAATGAGTTTTACTGCAATGTGAATGTTATTAAATCTGCTCAAAAAATACTGGTTTAAAATTCCTAAACATTTGGAAAATAATTTTGTAAGTGCTGAAATCAAATAAGACACCCCAAAGGATATTTCCTTACCTGCTTAAGAAGTGTTCCAGCATAGAGAAAGTTCTGTTTATTGCTCGGATGACGTCATATTTTTTCCCCTCTGCAGAGTGACTGGATATTTCACTTGGACGTTTGGCACGGAGGCCACAAAACATTTCCGACAGCCGACACTTTGCAGCTGAAAATTTGCTGTAAGGTCATCTCTCATGGGTCCTTTAATTAAACCTCCTTTAATTAAAGTCTTTCTGATTCTGTTAGTCCGGTTAATGGATTTAATTTCCTCTCCCCTGTGCCTGGACTTTGACCGCTGCGCACATAATTAATTAATTAATTAATTTCATCCCTGGTATTTCTGTTTTCTGCGCGAAATTTTGCAGGGTAAAGACCATAACTGATAACTGGGATTTCATCCTATTCGAATATTTTCAGTGTCACAATCACCTAATTAGAGGAAAACGATATTATACAACGTGGCACATAAGTACACCTTATATTAAGGTGAATTTCATATTGAGCCAAAGAGGTAGCATATGGGTAATACCCGGGATTAGGTAGAGAACAAATATCTTTCTGTCAATGATTTAGTCCTAGAGTAAAAGGGCAGCTTGCATCCAGAAAGAAACCATTAAATAACAGCGGAAAACGGAGCGAGAATACCTCAAGGCAGTTACGGCTGGTAGGGTTTGAATGCAGAAAATATCAAACTTATAAGATCTGATCTCCCTGCTTTTCGCCTCTAGCCTCCGGGATGGGCTTCGCACCCCCGCGACCCTGGACGAGCGTTTGGAGAAAATGGATGGATGGATGGAAGCTCTGATCTGGTTTTATTTTACGCGCCTGATGGCTTAATGATAATTGGGTGAAATTATTATCTCTCCATGACGTTTTAATGTTTGCCGCTTAAAAAGGTTAAAGTTTCCGTTGCTGCGGAACTGCTGAATTTTTTTTGCTGCCGCGATTTATGAAAATTATATTTGTTAATGTGTAACTTGGAAATTGTTCAACACCGCCTACCGGCACTTAAAAATATATAACTGTTATGCCCTTACGTATAGATAAGGGTAAAAATGGTTGCTCTGGGAATTTAATAAGTTTGAAATGATTAAAAATACAGCACATCTACAGCACGTCAAAGTCCCGCTGTACTGTAATCAGCGTTGGTGATTATGTTTATTATTATTACTATTATTGTTGCTGTTTGTGGTATTTAGAGGAAAAGTAATTTATCCTTTCTTATAGGTAGGAACACTGCATGCACAAACAGCAGAATCCATCCCCATTCTGCCGCATGCTGCCACATCTATCCAGCACTGGTGGTTCCAACTCCATAAACCAAGTTCAAACAGAAAATTAGATAAAGGACTCCATCTAGTGGTAAAACTGCAAAACGTCCGCTATTTTTAAATGACCTCTTTTGCTGCTGTCAAAGGATCATATCATGAGTTATATTAATGTATGATTAATAATGCATTGTTTTATAATGTGTTTACTTCTCTTTCATTTCCCATATCAGTCTTAAGCATGAAAGTGTGCAATTTAACATTTGAGCAGATCATCGACGCTAAAGTCACAGACGCAGATCTTGTTGTCATTTAATGTGTCTCTCTTTCCCCTGTAATACTTCTACCCCATACCTGCAAGGACAAAAACTGAATTATGTTGACACCTCCAAGCAACAGCACACTTGTGGATGATAATGGCTGAACTTGTAACTCCTAGGCAGGACACTATTTTCATCGTGAATAAGTCACCTGTACAGATCTGCTTTGTCCTTTAAGTTACCGGATCATAGGTTTTGCTGTGTGCTGATTTTACTTCTCTCCCACGCTCTGAGGTCCAGTATAATTCAGCGTGCAACAACATTTCTGCTGTTGCGTTTAGACTTCATTCTAGCAGTTGGAGTCAAATTTCCCTATCTGCTACTATTCCACAAATCCAGTGAAACTGGATGAAAGGCGGGTCTCTGGTGAGAAGGCATCTGCTACACTGTTGATGCTCCTTCTTGTCCTTTTCCTGGTGACCTAAAGTGTCCAGTAGCACCGGGTAGGAAACAGCTTGGGCAAAATATAAAGATTTTCGTCAGCATCCACTGGCACGGACAGAGGGCTTTTAACATATTGACCGATGCTTGTCAGTTCCGTCAACACCTGTTAACATCCGGAAACAGGTGACAAGTGGCGTTCAAAGGGGGAGACCTCAGCGGAAAAAAACTGAGCATTTTAACCAGATGTTTCTGTTCCTGGTTTACCTCTAAAAGTGCTATTAATTTTTAATGATGGTAAATAATATCTCTGATCTTTTCATAGTCAAAAGAGACATGTAAAATGTTCAAACGGAATATACCACAATGCTATAATAATGCTACAGCATTTTTAAATGACTTTATCACGTATTCCCATTCATATCCATCTGTCAGCTCCTTTTCTTGGACAGGGTCACTGAGCAGCCTGTATGCTACTCCAGGCTACATAAGGCACATGGCCGGGATACACCGTGGGCGGGATGCCAGCGCATCACAGCCATCACAGGACACAGATACAGACATGCTCACACACAACAGGCAATTTAAAGTTAGTGCATAACCTAACTGCCTGTGTTTTGAAACGCTACCAAGGTCAAACAAGCAAACTCCGCACAAGACAGAGAAGATGTGGGATCTGAACCCCCGTTCCTGGAGGAATGTGACAGCGATGGCTCACAATGCTGTCTTCAAACATCAGTTATTAATATTATACAGCATTATGCCAAATATTAGACTGCTTATTGTAAACAAAGGGGGCAGCATGTGGCGCAGCACGTTATGCCTCTGCGTCTTTGACGGAAGGTTGTTGGTTCAGGCTCTGACCTTGGCAGAATTGTTACATGCCTGTTGGAGCAAGGAGCAAGGCCCTTAAGTTAAGTGGCTGGAATGTTCCAGGGGCAATGTATGTGTGTGGTCCAGGTATACCTTACCTAATGTCCCCACAATGTGATAAAAACCTGTTATTTTGATGTTGTGGGGACCATTTTTCCAGTCCCAAAGTGTTGGGTCCGGGTTAAGGTTGACATTTTTGGGATTTGGGTTTCTCCATATAAATGAATGGACAGCCCCCACATAGATATGAATGCAGGTGTGTGTGTGGATTAGGTTTATATTACATTGTGGGGACCAAATGTTCCCCATAATGTGACAAAAACCAGTTATTTTGACACTGAGGAGACGATTTTTCAGGTCCCCACAAAGATCTGCGAAAAATGCCAAAAGTCTCATATTTTGTTTGGTTAAGGTTAGACCTGGGTAGGGGCTAAGGCCGTCATTGGGATTAGAGTTTTTCCCATGGAAATGAATGGATAGTCCCCACAAAGATATAATTGCAAACCTCTGTGTGTGTGTGCGTGTGTGTCAAGGGAGAGCAAGATGGCACATGTAGAAGAAGCATTCCAAAGTACTTGCACTCATACTCGTGTAAGTGGCACATAAAGGATCATTTAATTTTCAGTATGACCAACTAAACAGACAAAAATCGGGGGAATAAATTCTGTTCATTGGAAAATTTTGGATGTGCTAGCGGAACTTGCTATTCGTGCGCCAAAATTCCTGGGACGATATTTGAAGATGCACAGAAGCAAACCAAGGGCCACAATAGCCAGTCGGAGAGACTGATAGGCCGGTGTCCGTTAGCTGTGAGCTGTGGGGAGGCCGGGCCGGGCGTATGGAATGCCGAGAGGCTACGGCGGAGGACGTCCTCCTATTTTAATCATCACCGGTGTCCCTGGACGGCTGCCTTCCTCCTTCCATCGCTACGCCCAATTTAACCATCAATCATGGCTCACGCTCAGATTATTACACTGTTGATTAAATTAGTAAAAGCAATCACAATCTTCAAGCAAGTTAATTGGGAGAATTTATTTAGCTCCAGAGACAGCTTTATGCATGTTTGATTAAGTATTATAAGGTTTGTTTTTCTGATTTTGCATAATATACCTTTAAATCCTCCACATACTGAACTGGCGCACCGTTAACGACTGTAATAAACTCTTTTTAAAAATGCCTCTGTTTATGATTTATCTGCCAGACTCATGTCTCTTCCACCAATGCCTGGCCAGCTGACAAATAGGCTGAAAGTAATCTTTCGGCTACCCCATAAATCTATACGCTGAAGGTTGCCCTGCATGTCAGGAAAGTTAGTGAGGTGAAAGCAAGTTTACCGGGGAGTGACATAAGCCCTCAAAAAGTGTCATGTAATCGAAACGGCGTGCGGTGTTTCCAGTGCGATCGGCAAGTTCAACTCTCACGTTGAAGCGGCAGCTTCTTGCTGACGAGTATCTTGCAAATGAGGGGCATTTAATTTTCTACCTGTTTTATTCCCTACAGCCCAGCCATCTGTTAACAGTTACTGTAACCGGTGTCACGGAGATTAACCATCCATCCGCTTTCTGTACCCGCCTGTCTCATGCGGGGTACGGAGGCCTATCTCGGAAATCTACGGGCGCAACACAGGGAATAACCCAGGATGGAGCCATCGACTAATTACAAAATTAAAACATACGATACACATGAGTACAGGGAAAACATGTAAACGTCTCATAGGACTGGATTAGATTCAAAACTGCACCCGTAACAATGGCAAACAATATTTTTTTCTCTCTTAGGCCTATCTTGATTTTATTTATATATTATTTTTATTATTATTGCATTTTTAAGTGATGCACACAACATACGGCCTTCCAGTTGACGGTTTAAGTTTAAAAAGTTATAGGTCATCAGTAATTATGCGGGGATATATTATGTTTTTTATATAATTATGGACATGATTTTGTGTTTTATAATTACAAAGATAACCTGAGATTAGTGCTTTTGGTTAAAATGCATGCCTACATACATAAGGGATAATCCTGAAACTAAAACGAGCGCTTGTGTTTCAATTTAATTGAAAACTTTAAGGTTCGGCTACAGCGGTCCAAATTTTACAGCAGCCTGAGATGCAGTAGTAAATAAGCGGAGGTGACAGGTATAACACGGCATTGTGGCATCTAAGTCCGTGACAAAACCTGACTGTCTGCTCATTAATGTCACTCACTTCAAACTGTATCGACATCAGGGTGGCAGCTAGCGGGGACATCAAATCGCGCCGTGTACAGCCAGCGCGGCGCCCAGCGGCTGCTTGCCTTATTTATCGATTGGGATTGTGGGCTGAGGAGAAAAACACCGCTGTGAATATTATTCATGGCCTATGATTTTGGAAATTGTTAAAAACTGAATCCCTGATATCTGGGAGCTTTGGGAGATTTTTATTGGCAGCCCGACATATAAAAATGATTTCCCCCAATTATTTTTAAAGACGCATTATAGTATTGAACCGTTCAGAATGTAATGTATAGGCGTAGTTTGGGAGTTTCCCAAAGCTAAGCTTGATTTAGACTAAGAAAACAGAGGTTACACAAGGCTTTACTGTCAGCAGCGTAGAATGACGATATTTCTTTATTTGTTTATTCGGCATTATTCTGCATGTATTATTGACTTGTCCGTTTACATATTGTTCCAATGGCATTCTTGTAAGAAAAATTAGTTACAGTAGTATTTTTTTTCCCTCCACATCACTTGTTTTATTGTTTATATATTTGTATCTGTAAATACGATATACTGTAGATTTGCCAGTTAGACAGCTTAATTTTACGGTCTTGTTGAGCATGGATTTTTATTGTGCTGTTTTTTTTTTTGTAGCCCATTAACTACAAAGCAGAATGTGGCAAAAAATGACAAAATATTGTTTCAAATAATGTTTACTGATCCATATGAAAACAATAGTATACAATAGGTATCTACCTAGTGTGCAACCTCGCAGTCATTTCTTTGTCTATTGTTTTTCCTGCATGAAAAATTAGCGAGGAGGCATGTTAAGAATTTCAAAGGCTACCTTCAGTGTCTGTTTGTTTTTGTCAGGCTTAGTTTCAGACACATTTTTCAAGGGTCCACGTTGCCTGGGAGATCTTCCAGAGCGGCAGTCTAAACTTATAGCACCGAGGCAAATGCACCTGCGAATATCAGTTTCCATGGTAATGGGGGTCCAGACAACAGTGTGCTTCTGTGCTGCGGGGAGCTGTAGGCCGAGCCTTCTTGTTCCTGGGCATTCGGGTATCCCCTTAACATTACACAGCTCTTACACAGCTCATACATAACATAACACAGCTCACACACAGCTCTTACATAATACAACTCATACACAGCTCATACATAACATAACACAGCTCATACACAGCTCAAACATAACAACACAGCTCGTACAACATACATAACACAATTCAGCTGTTTTGTTTGTACTGACCCTCTTCTATGTGCAGCATGTAAGGACGCTTATACAAGTTTGTCACAATCCTGGTGTTCAGCTGAGCTTCAGGCTCCTGTATGAGGTCTGCATCGATCACAAGATGCTACATATGTGGCCAAACAGTTTCAAGTTTGATACAACAGGAGTTCTGTCAGTTTTCATCCTAACATTGGTGTAGACTCTGCTGCATGTTGATTGGAAGTAGATTGGTATTGTCATAGTAGTAGGATATCAGTAACGCTCTCATTGACTTTGGTTATGTGGTAAAAGTTTATGTAAAGAAGACGTTAGGATATTTGGGGGAAAAATCTACTTGCACCGAACTTGTTTTTATTTAAAAAATCCCAAGTTATGTTATTTTTAGCACAGCAGTGCATATCTTCAAAGGAATAAATGTGTCGGAGCATTCCAATTCTGCCACATTTTTCCCTGAAGTCTTTAAATTGAACCCTTCCTGCTGGACATATAATTGAATTTTTGAATGAAAAAAAAACTTACAAACAAGTAAATTGAAAACAAAAAACAAAAAATTGAAAGAGATGGCAGATAAGAGGAGATATTTATTGAGTGGTGTGTTATCAGGAAAAAAAAGGCCCTTCACACCCGATGCAGAAATGGTTTTCATCATAACTACTATTGTGTCAGCTTTTCATAATAACATATTCAGCTATTTTCTGTGAATTTTAATGGTACAAATGTTTGGGCACAATCTGATGCACTTGTGCTATTTTGTCACATGTTTTACTGTGTCTCTTTATTTAGCCAGTGACCTTTTTTGATGCAGCACATTGTAGCTGGTTGGTTGTGCTGTACTTTTCTATAAATTAATGCTGTTTGTAGTTTTGGCTTCAGTTTGACTTCAGCGTTAATTGAAATAAGACTCTGAGGTGTACATAAGCAGGGTATAGTAATGTTGCCCTTATTAGTAATGAAAGAGGAGGCTTTGAAATTTTATTTATTTATTTTTATTTACTTGTTTGTTTGAGTTTCATATACCCTGCAGTGTTCAGCGACTTTCCAGTGCAGCCGAGTGACAAAACTCCAAACATCCTTTGCAATGCAAACAGGAAGCTGGGCCAGACCATGTGACCGTCTGATCCCATCAGGGGTGTTTGTGTCAACAGATAAATAAATGGTGCTGTTCAGTTGATTTTTTCATAAGATCATCTGATGGTGAGGTCAAAGTTAGATTTAATGGATGCAGTTCAATGAATTCTGCTATCTTTAAATGTGTGCTACTGAAAATAAAAAAAAAAACCTCTAGCAATTGAAAAAAAATCTATTACCCAGATGTGCACCTGCTTGATTGCTACAGTGAACCTAATTTGCATTTTTCTCAATTAAACTGAATTTTACAGTTAGGGCCACAGGCTGATGTTCAAAAACATTAATAAAGAAACACCAGAAATGATCTGTGCTCTGATTCTAGGTACCACCACTGCTTTCCTTTGCCCTGGTAGAGCCTTGGTTGGGTCATCATTTTCATTCACCATTGTCATCCTCAAATGCTAGCTAATAAATTGAGATTGTTGTTGCTGATGGAAACACTGCCATCTTGTGTCTAAGAGTGGGATTTTCCTGCCGTGCAACAAACACGTGGACGACCACAACAGTGTGTTTATTTCTTTACAGTAATGGCCTTTAAACCATCATAGGTGCTGTGACAGAAACCTTCTAGAACTGCACACTCAATGTAGAGTTGTGCTAAGCCAATCATAGGAAGCAATATGAGGCAAGGTGGGGAACACCGTGGATAGGATGCCCCTTCAACACAGGGAATGAAATTTCATTGCAAGCAGTCGCTCGTCTGCATAGGGACACATGTCTACCTAAATTGTATGTTTCAGAACTGTGGAAGGAAACTAGGCTACCCAGAGGAAACCCACGTGAACATACAAACTGTAAATACAGAAACAAGACTGGGAACCAACAAAACATGGAGATGTGATCCCACATTGATACCAGCTGAGCCACAGGGTTAATTTCAGTCAAAAAAATACAATGAACTGAATATATGTCTGAACTCACAACACTTGTACGGAAAATAAATCAAATATAACATGCAACAGGTGTGAAATGTCATTAAGAAAGCTAGGTTCAATGTCTTGGGTGGAGAATGGGGGCAGGAGAGGGCCCTGATGGGAGGGGTTATGTGTCATGAGGGCCCAGTTGAGGTAATTATGTCTGACGCCTGGGAATTATGTGGAGCGGGCCTGAACAAAACACAAAGGGAGCACTATCGCTGACAAATGCACATGTTCATATGTGACGGCAGGTGGCTGCCTATCAGACCGTCACTCTGTCACAGTGTGGTCCCTGAGTACTCAGTACGGATGAGCCTGAGGCCCACTGACTGCAAGGTATACAAATGATATGGTTAGGTGCAACTCAAATGCCAAGGAGGGTGAGAATCTCTGAGGATGAGATCATAGACTGAAACAAGGTCAGACTCGCCACAAACAGAAGCCAGGACGCCAGGGAAACTGGAGAAAATGAAATGAAATAGGGAAACCAGAAACCATCCAAAATCAAGGTCAGAATTACGAAACTGAGTAGGTGGTGAATAGTAAGAAATATGTTAATAGGTAAAAGCTGAATGAATTGCAGGCGTAAGACCATTTGTAGGTGGGCGTGGTCGTGAAGGATGTGCGCGCCTGCGGCAGGTAATCCGCGAGGTATGAGCTGAACCGGATGTGACATGATGACCTTATGTCAATATAAATGTTTATCTGCATTTGTTATGGGTGTGCTGTAGCTCATGCATTCTAAAGTTTAAATCCCCCCTTTAATTATTATTTGTACGATAAATGTAAGCGCAATGGTAAATAATCAGCCTTTAACTCAACTTTAATACTGTACATTTAACTTTTAGTGTACACCTTTTTTTTAAAAAAAAAAAAACCTCTCCCACACTTTCTACTTTCATGCTCTGCAGGATATTAACACAAAATGTATCGTGTTCACAAATGACTCACCCATAATTACTACATTCGTCTTTTTTACCGGTTAGCCCAGTGCTATACAGGAATGTATTCCCTGTAATAATTTTTTCTCAACGCACGATAAATTCACATGTTACGAAAAACAAACGATTATGTGAAATGGTTATTTTAAGGCTGCATCGTAACGTGTTTATTTGTAAGAGTTTGGGAGATTCGAGTTTTAATAAAACGTGTATTTTATTAGTGTTACGTGCCTCCTAAAATCACCGAAAATAAATGTTTGGTGCGGGGATCTATCACAGCGATCGGCGGGCTGCGGCTCCCCAAGTCCGAAGGATCAGTCTGTGTCTTTAAAAAAAGCCGAAGTAAATGGTGAATGATGTCAGGGGGGAGCGCAGCTCGGTCGCCGTCCTTGTGAGCTGCAATCACTTCCTGGATAGGGAAAGAGAGACAGAGAGAGAGAGAGAAGAGAGAAAGAGAGAGAGAGAGACGGCGGAGATCGGTCGGGCCGGCGAGCGAGGTGAGACAGGGGCCTGGTCGGACGCGGACCCTGCGAACTTTGCATCCGGAGAAACACCGCATCGTCCCGGTGGAGCAGATTTTATGGATGATAAATACAACTGGTATTTTCCCCACTTTATTTGCGCTAAATATTTATATTACCAGAGGCCATGACGCATACGTTTTGCATTGTTTTTAAATATCTAAACAAAGTACGTTAGTTATTGCATTCATGTTTAATGTTATATAGAGATGAAATGTTTTCGCGATCGTATGTATAATGCCATAAGGTTTCACCCTCGTTCCGCTTATTTCATTTGTATTTTATTTTGACTCTACGGATGGTTACGTGTCTCCCTCACAATGACATTGATTTGATAAAGGGACTTTATTTGGGACAATTGAAATGCGTTGGTTAAGGAATGCAGGTTCTGCCCATCTTTGTTGTTGGATAATAACGCCTCGTTTGCCTATTTGAAGGTCATATAAAAGTAAGGGAAATGTATTTAAATTGCGTGGCACATGTTCAGACGTGGACTTTAGATATTTCACATGATTAGGTCATGTTATTAAAGCTTGACGCGGTGACATGACTACAATAACGTCGGCAACATTAGGAACAGTAATAATGTAACCACAAATGAATGCATGCATTTTTCTAAGTTTCATTACGATACTTATGTAGCCACGTGTGACGTGACTGTGATCTGCTTAATGTCACCGATATTGAAATTGACACATATGTAAAGGTAAATGATTATAAGATTAGTTCGTTTCATTCAGATGGATTTTAAAAGGTTATTTCTATAAGTAAGTTGCCGGATGTGTGATTAAACTGACCCTGCTTTCCGTTATCTTGGGGTAGCTGCGTGACACGCCTACGTGGTCGTTTGCGTCCCAGTTTGCTAGGTTTGGACTGCTTATAGATGTTTCCAAAACTGAAGTGACAGGGAAATTAATTTTACAGTTATAAATCAAATAAAGCAAAAACGTCCACCTTGTAAGAAAAAAGTCTCCCTATGGAGGATAAAGATTAAAGTTATGCTGAATGCATGCACATATCTGCACAATTAATCGCAATCACAAAAGCGGACACTTAAGAGTAATGCGCTAAATGTTTTTGAGGCATTAAAGGTATTACGTGTTTGTTAAAGCTTTTTTTAAAACTGGTGACTTTTTCTTCATAAATGTATGCTTATATATCTGCTTTTTAAATATACGCGCTTTTACTTAAGAGTAATTTCAATTAATGTGGAATACTTCCGCTAATTTGGTTTAGAAACTGACTAGGCCGATATGCAAATAATTTTTAAATTCTTAATATATGAAGATAATTTTGTTTCTGGTAAAATCCCATACAGATAAGAATTTTCTTGCATTTTCAGTTAATTAGCTGTCTAGGTTTAAAAATGATGGACGGGCACATTCTGGAGGGGTAGTGGAACAACAGCATCACTCTTTTCTGCAATCTGTCAAGTGCGATTGTCATGACAAAATGAGTAACGCGAGTGGACTCAATTGGTGGAAAATATCACAGCAATGGCGAATGGAAATGGGATAATTAAAAAGTATAAATAATGAATTTTGAAAGTGCTTTGTATTTCTGTTAAAGGTAGAAAATGAGGCCTAAGAGATAATCAAAACGTAAAACTGAAAAAGCTTAGATTTCGCAGAAAGTAAGGTGCAGTCCCGGTCTTGTTTTAACTATCCTTCACTTTTCTAAGAAGCTTTAGTTTAAAAAAAAAAAATGTATTAATCAGTTTATCTGTTTACCCACATTGCTTTTTACAAATTTCCTTGAAAAAAAGGTTCTTGTCAGTAAGTGAATTCACTCCAGCCTCTGAATGCTTTATAGACTTGCCTTTTTTTAAAAAAAAAAAAACTTACTTTAGTATAAAATTATGCTGTTTACCTCCCTACTAGTATAAAGCTTTGTGTATGCTGTGCTCCACTGGTTCCTGTAATGGAAAGGTTCCTTTTTGTTGCCTCTTGGGGGGAGAGATGAGCGCCTGGTCCTTGTCATATGCTCTGTGCTCAGAGCCGTAAATTTCTGTCTCTTGGCTATAATGACTTTGGTGGATGTAGCACTGCTGGTGTAAATCCAGTGTAAAGTGCAGCCGGGAGACTGGTACTGTGTGCTGTAAGAGCTCTGTGTTATAAAAAGGGCCCAGGAATATGTGAGAGGAACATGGAACCGATGAGCCAAGAGTGACGGCACCTTTGAGCGAAATGAACTGTGACAGGAAGCGATTCTGCCTAAATCCATTAGGTGTTTACATTAGAGTTTTATATATGCTGTTTCCTTGAACATATTAGCAGGCTCTTCGCTCAATTATCTCAAATGGTTTTGATTAATGTCCCCGCAGGCTTCTCGGGGAAACAGCAGCAACACGCTACCCGCCAGCATTTCACTTGTGTTATTAGTCCGTCTGCTCCGTGAATTTTATTATCTATGGATCGCTGTCGACTGAGGCTCGTGCTGTAATTCCCTCCCTTTTGTCGCCGAGCACCTTCCCCCCCGCCGGCCTTTGTCTGCCGTCCTAGACAGATACGGACCTGCAGGCCTTCGGCGAGGAGGGAGGGGACCAAAGCACGGAACGTCGGTTGGGCGGCCGCATCCACCGTCCCTGCCCCACCCAGGCGGCCCGTGGAACGGTGTGTCAGACACAGCATAGGCACAGCATAGTAGAAGCTAGGAGGGGATGTGGCCAAGCTCTGAGTGACAGAGGCTTGGATTTTTATCCTTTATACGCTGCTGGAGATCTGACCGGCTCCAGAACGTTGACCCAGCTGTGGAAGGTTTTAGACATTATTTTTTCAGTCTTTAAAATTCAGTTTGGTCCGGGTGCACTCAGACTGAATACTGAAGCTCAGAACCACAATTATTTTCTTGTGGGGGGGGGGCTGGTCCTTTGGGTCTGCAGTGGAACAGGGAGTTGAAATACCTGCTGAGATGCCCCCCCCCCCCACGCAGTCTGAAAAAGCCAGACGCTGGGCTTTTTGTTGACTCACGGAGGACCGTCAGAGTAGAATACCTGGCTGCAGAGACTCAATACGACTGGCAGGGCGGGGGGGGGTTTGCACAGACTCGAGCTCCCCAGCTCTGCTCCATGACCCAAGCTGACTAATGTATTCCTGCCTGCTTTTCATGAAACCCTCAGCATGTGACTAAACACAATGTACCAATTCCTGCACAGCTCGCATGTGCCTTGTGACCATTTCTTCATTTCCTTTCTCTCTCTATCTGCAGTGTGTCCCTCTCTCTCCCTCCCTCCCTCCCTCTCTCCCTCAGTCTTTTGTGCTGGGTGCTTGAGGTTTTGGTGAGTGCCCGCCCTGCCAAAAAAAATGGGGGTGGCATCAGACCTCCTTCTACTGTTTCTCCTTCTCTTTGAAAGCGTGAGGGTTTGATCAATGGGGTGCAGACCCTGTGCTTGTCCACCTTTGGAGCTGAG
>JAODLC010000123.1:4607134-4624536 GCA_026781145.1 Hippopotamyrus pictus | reverse complement strand
AGAGGTTGTGCACAGGATGGGGGGGGCGGGGTGATGGAGATATCGGAGTCTGGATTCCTGGAAACCCTCTGCAGACTTGCTCAATGGAGAAATTTGCGATTGCAAGTGATAACGACACTCGCGTTTAGGGCAGGAAAATATGC
Source organism: Hippopotamyrus pictus (assembly GCA_026781145.1). Taxonomy (NCBI): domain Eukaryota; kingdom Metazoa; phylum Chordata; class Actinopteri; order Osteoglossiformes; family Mormyridae; genus Hippopotamyrus; species Hippopotamyrus pictus. Next base: position 4,624,393 of record JAODLC010000123.1, on the reverse strand, counting down.
AAATGTGATTGTGCTTGGCACAGCGAATAAGGAGCGGTTGGCACCTTCACCGGGGCTTGGTTTTCTGCAGCTGTGGGTGGGGGGGAATTGGTAGCTGCCGCATGTAACACGTGACTTTTTTTTTCGGGCCCCCACCGCATGTTTTAGCGGCCGGTCGCCTAACTGTCCCGGACGCTCCCGACTCTAGTCACGTTCCCGGGCTTGTCGGGCATGTGCCGTCATGAATTCTGGTTGTTTTTCCCGGGATATCCCTTATATAAAGTGGAGGAAAAAAGGTAACTGATTGTGGTGCATTTCTTTCAGAACTTTAATGAATTCCTAACTAATGATTCTCGAAGCTGTGCCTAGAGAACGGTCATCTAAAAGAAAGGATTTGCATAAATTTTGCAGCCTACCCTCATTGGCTCCTGCCCTTCTCATGCCCCGCCCCCTTCCCTCTGCAGCGGTTGGTCCTTGAGCTGGCCGTGTCTCCTGTGAAGCCCCAAAGTCACCACCATGTCCCAGCTGCTGCATGTGGAGATCCCCAACTTCGGCAGCACGGTGCTGGGCTGCTTAAATGAGCAGCGGCTGCAGGGCCAGCACTGCGACGTGTCCATCGTGGTGAAAGGGCACGCCTTCAAGGCGCACCGCGCCGTCCTGGCCGCCAGCAGCCTCTACTTCCGCGACCTGTTCAGCGGCAGCTCCAAGGCGCAGTTCGAGCTGCCGTCGTCGGTGGCGCCCGCCTGCTTCCAGCAGCTGCTGTCCTTCTGCTACACGGGTAAGCTGACCATGGCGGCCAGCGAGCAGCTGGTGATCATGTACACGGCGGGCTACCTCCAGATCCAGCACATCGTGGAGAAGGGTATGGACCTGGTGTTCAAGGCCAACTCCCCGCACTGCGACTCGCAGACGGCGGCCGCCGAGGACCCAGGTTCCGAGCCGCAGAGTCCCAGCAACAACGCCACGCCCACCGGCGCGCTGGGGCCCCCGCCCGCATGGTCGCCCGCCGCCACGGCTGCCCGCCGCATCAAGCTGGAAGGGAGCGAAACCACGCTCGGGCACCAAGGGTTGGGTGGCGGCAAAGGGGCACGGCTCACGCGGGGCCCCTCCATCTTCTACAGTTCCGCGGGAGTTGCAGGGGGCGGGGCCACCGCCGCCATATTTCCAGGGGCGCAGCCGTACCCCCTGACCGCGGGCGAGCGCTGCAGTCCCGGCGCCTCCAGCCTGCCCGCCACTGACAGCCCCACCTCCTACCAGAACGAGGACGAGGAGTTCGAGGAAGAGCCATACGACGGCATGACCGAGGAGGGTTACGGGCAGATCTACGGGCGAACAGCCAACCCTTATGGCAGTAAATATCACCGGGCGACCTGACATCATGCATCTACTGTCCAACCGTTCATCAATGCATTCATCAATCCATCCAACATCCATCCAGTCCACTCATCCAACTATTTCTCCACCCATCCATCCATTCACCCATCCAAGCATTCATCATCCATTCATCCACCCATCCATTCATCCAGCCATGCATCAATCCATTTTTCAATCCGTTCAACATTCATCCAACCATTTCTCCGACCATCCATCCATTCATCAGTCCATCCATCCACCAATCCAACCATTCATCAATTTATTATTACATCAATCCATCCATCCATCTTCCATAACCATTTTTCCAGTGCAAGTACCACAGGCGAGATGCCTGTCCATCAAAGGACAAACACAACACACATCACATACACCGTACGAGCAATTCAGAAACTTAACCTCGTGTTTTTGGGCTAAGGGAGGAAGCTGGGCGGAGCTCACAGACACAGGTGCAACACGAAACATCGTCAGTTCAGACAAAAACACGTGGTCTGGGGACATGAGCTACAGAACGACAGGGTTACGGTCCCGGCCTGAAAAGCCGTGTGAGGGACGGGAAAAAGCAGGCTGGGCCAGGATGTGTGTCTCAGGGCGACACGCCGAAGAGCGGATTCCTCATCACGGCGGCGCCGCCGTTAGCCGCTAGCCGCTAGTTAGAGGCAGGAAGTAAAACCATCGTCTGTTAGTGGCCAAGGTGCCGCTGGAGGAGAGCATGTACAGAGGACGTGGCACCGCTCCGTGTTTAGGATCTGAATTTCTCTGGAAACTCCAGTTTGTCTTTCAGTCACTAACCAGAAACCACTTAAAAGAAAAATCTGGCCGGCATTTCTGAAGGCTCAGGTCTGCATGTTAGGGTCTGCATTCTCACATCATTCTCACATCATTCTCACATCTCTCACGTCCTGTGGGTTTGTCGGCTGTGGTCTTTAGTTTGTCTCTTCTGTTCCTGGCCTTCCCGTGTTTTCCTGTATTTTTTTCTGTGCCCTGTCAGCGTTCCTGTTTTTTTTTTTTTTTTTTTTTTTTAACTTTTGTTGACTGACCCAGACTCACATCTTCCTTAATCCCCCCCCCAGTCCAGGAGAAGTCGGATGTGGCCAGCATGGCAGTGTCCCTGGAGAGCCGCTCCTGCGTGCTGATTCGCCGGGACCAGGTGGCGCTCCCCGCGAGCCTCGTCAGCCAGATCGGATACCGCTGCCACCCCAAGCTCTACACCGAGGGCGACCCGGGGGAGAAGCTGGAGCTGGTGGCAGGTGAGCGCGGGGGGAGGGCAGGGGGACGGCTGCCGTGTGGCACAGCATGCCAAGTTCGACTCCCCACTGTTCCGGAAAACAGCTGTCTGACACACTTCACGGAGATGTGGCAACACAGTGACAGCCAGATGTGGTTATCGGGGGGCAGGGAGGGCGGATTTGCGGCTGTAAACATATTACACATCTTTTCACTGCAGCTGCTGATGTTATAAGTTTCTGTGAACATCTTATGGTGGATTATAGAGCAAGAAAATAGCAGTGAGCAGCAGCTCTCTGTAACCATGCGGCTTGGCTTCCACGGAGTGAGCGGATTGGAGTGCGGTCAGGCTCTGCGGGCCTTTCCACTGTGAGCGCACTGATGATGATTGATGGATGGATAGATGGGTGGATGGATGATGGATGGGTAGATGGATGGATGGATGACGGGGTGGGTAGATGGGTGTATGCATGAATGATGGGTGGGTAGATGGATGATGGATGGATGGATGAATAAATTGGTGGATGGATAGATGGATGGAGTTTATTATAATAATAATAATAATGCTTTATTGTGTGGGGAAATTCTCTTCTTGCCTACCCCAGCTTGCTCTCCATGACTCACAGACACATATCTTGATAAGAGCCAGCTTGGCAGTGAAGGGCAGCTACCCACAGTGGTGCCCATGGAGCTGGGGGTTAAGCGCCTTACTCAAGGGCCCACGGGCATATGACTATTCTACTGAAATGAGACTCGAACCGGCGACCTTCTGATCACAGGCACATAGGCTAGGCCCCATTTAATTTAGTCTTGATCTATAGGTTGGCCCAACATGGAGAAATCAGTTTTTGTTTGATGGGAGTTTTTTTTACACAAAAAATGTTCTGAGGGCAGAAAAAAAAGATTGGTTCAGAGACATAACCAATCAGATTGTAGAGGAGGCGGGTCCGAGCAACCAGAGGAGACTGGACCAACAATTAGATGTCTTGGTCCCGCCTCCTCTCGTTGCTTGAACCCACCTCTTCTACAATCTGATTGGTTATCTTTCTGAAGCGATCATTTTTCATTCTGCCCTCAGAACATTTTTGTGTAAGTAAAACTCCCACGAGTCAGGTTTTGACTACATTCTGATTGAGGCAGCAGCACAAGCCGGTGTTTTGGTGCTTGATGTGGTGCCCAGAAGAGTCAGTGCTCCCTGGTGTCTCTCCCTGCAGGAACAGGAGTCTTCATGACCCGAGGGCAGCTGATGAACTGCCACCTGTGTGCCGGCATCAAGCACAAGGTGCTGCTTCGCCGCCTGCTGGCTACCTTCTTTGACAGGTAAATGGCGTTGGGGGTGTTGCAGTACCAAGACAACGCCGCCACGCGCAGTGTGGACAGGCCTACATAGATTTAGGCAACCTCTGTGTGATTATTTTGGACTGGTAATGCTTTTGGTCTAAAATTGGCCTTAAAGTGGGTTAAAAATCGCTATTTGTGCAGATGAGAACAGCACCCTTAAATTGCATTCTATGCATGTGGAAAAGAACTGTATTGTATAACACTAACTGTGTGTCGACGTGTTCACTGCCCTCTGGTGGCCGACTCTAGGAACACACTGGCTAATAGCTGTGGGACAGGTATCCGCTCGTCCACTAGTGACCCCAGTAGGAAGCCTCTGGACAGCCGCGTGCTTAACGCCGTCAAACGTGAGTTTCATTTCTAAGGTCCGCCCGCTGCCTTGCCCCCTCTGCTGATGTGAGAGTCGGCTGAAGGAAACCACAAACACAGAAAACTCTAGTCAGGCCACGGGGTGTGATCACCATGGCGAGTAACCATCATCTCTCAATTGCCTCCCCCCCTATACAGTGTACTGTCAGAACTTCGCCCCCAACTTCAAAGAGAGTGAGATGAATGTGATCGCAGCGGACATGTGCACCAACGCGCGGCGCGTCAGAAAGCGCTGGCTTCCCAAGATCAAGTCCATGCTGCCCGACGGGATGGAGGTGTATCGGGTGGGGGCCGCCGCCGTGGGCCTGGGGCTGGCGCTGGGCAGTGCTCAGGTGGGCCTGCCTCTGCCCTACGAGTCCGACTTCAAGCCACTGGCGGGCCTGGCCTTCGAGCGTGAGCTCTACACCGACCGCAAGGAAGCGCTCAGAACTCACCTGCAGCTGGGGGCGGGCAGCCCGGGCGCAGAGGCCGCCGCCACCCCGGGGGCGGAGCCTGAACTGGGCGGGCCCCAGGTCGGGGAGGAGGAGCCGGAGGAGGCGGTGGAGGAGGAAGAAGAGGAGGAGGAACCCCTTTTGGAGAATTCAGAGACGACGGCGGCAGCACCTTTCGGTCCCAGGAATGAGTTGGTGGGAGGTGGCAAGCCTCCCACTCCCAAGGGACAGCAAGTAGAGGAGTTCGAGGAGGGGGTGCTGCGAATAAATGGCCAGTGACACATCACCCCACCCCACCCCCACCTCCCTCAGAGCTTCATATACAAGAACATATACACACAGACACACACACACACACACACAGTTTCCCAGGGCAGACATAGGCTTTGCTAGACAGGGCATGCATTGACTCAGCACTACTGATAAAGGGAAGCTCATTATCTCATCGTTAAGAAAAAGCGCACCTGTCAGTTTCAGTAACGTATACATGACTGGCGCAGCCTGATTGGTACTTTTAACCGTCCCAAATTTAAAACCAGGAAACCTTTACATGGAATAAGTACTAATTTACGAGAGCTCGTGGAATATCAAGTTTTTTTTTTTCTACGAAGGAAAATGAAACACATCGGTGACCTGGGAATTTGAAGTCAATGTTCAACATAAAGAGGCTATATTTTTCTATAGCGATGATGAAAAATGGGGTCTATTTTTTGTGCGATTAATACTAGAAAGCCGATTGAATGTTAAAATATGAGCTGATAGGCGGATTATTCCACGAGATATCTTACACATCTAAACAACCCAACTAAGGGGGAAAAACAGAGCGAATCGAAATTTCTTGGTTATTTTTAACAGCAATGTGCAATTGCTAAAAAGTAAAGTGAAACCGTGCGATTGAAACTCAAGGAGAGAATCGGGCTTCCTAGGGCTGACAGGGTAACGCATTGCCTTTGTTTCCCCGGCGGCGAGCGCACACCTGCACGGACGCTCCTCCCGATGCCTTCAGATGCACGGCCTGCACTCGGGACGACGCCCCCCGCAGGTAGCCCACGGAGAAGGGCGCGTGCCATTGCGGTGCCCCGGCACACGCACGAACCGCTTGCATGCCCAACGAATAGAGAAGTAAAGCAACCAAGCCGCTACGGCATCCGCAAAAAAACAGAAACAACTAAAGCGCTTCTGCTGCCTGAAGACGTATAATTAAGAGTCATAGAACAGATGTTTTTTCCCAAAAACCTTGGATCCGGCGGGGGTAAATTAGGATATGGGGGACATGGGGAGTATTGTTACTGTGTCACTGGGGTGCAGCGCTGGTTGGTTGGAGTCTCGCCGACCGCATCCACGCTGGAGGCTCAAGAATCTATGCCAACTTTTGTTATTGTATTAAATGGGAAAGAGACAGCCGCAATGTAACTTCTGCTAGCTTTTCGCATTTGCACTTGAAGATGACGTGATGTTTGATGGGGATCAATAAGACGACTCTTTGGGACGGGAGCACCGGCGATGTTTTGCCTACTTTCCCCTTAACCCGGCTTCTTGGGATGGTTGTATCTATTTCTTTGGATGGGGCATCAGTAATAAGGAGGCGCGCTGCATTCGTACGTTTGTCGCCTTTTTTATTTTGTGTCCCACGACGATGTATAAAAAGATCTTGAAATAGTAGAAGGAATGGTTCTTATTTTAAGCGTAACGTTACATGTTTGGGAAGCCCACAACAAAGACCCAGATATTTCTAAATCGATGAGACATTTCATAACGTCCGAAAATACGTATAGAAGCATCAGAAAATTATTTTAAATCACCTTGTTCCGAATTTGAAAAGCACGTACGTTATTTAAAGTTTTGGTAAATGTGTGCCATAACAGACTAAGCGCCTGTTTTATACTATTTAAAATATATTTCCGGATTTTTTCTGATTGGGAACTATAGAGAGTCCTGTTTCTGTGAAATGGAGTGGCAGGGTTTTAATTGCACTAAAAGCATCAGAAACTGTTTACAGGAATCTTTGTGATTTTTTTTTTTAGAGAGGTGTTTGCCGTCTGAGGTAGTGGTTTGTCAGCCTGAGAACAATCAGAAGAGCCATACTCATTAAGAGTTCTATGGTTTCTGAGTGGTTATGGGAACAGTGGTGGTTTGGAAAGGATGGAAGAATGGACCTCTCCCTCCCTTCTAAATGAAGCCATTTGCAGTTATCGGGTCTGTGTAGCAGCCTTGAAATGGCTGCCAAGTGTCTTCCGTTGTTAAAAAGCACCGGCCCTCGATGTCCCGAACCTTCAGTGAGTGGCAATATCAGGCCTGCTGTGTTTTTATCCAGATAGTTTAATATTTTGCACTTTCTGTTTTGCATACCAATCCTGCAGTCCGCTCCAGCCCAGATGTGGAAGGTAATCTGCACACAGTGTTATTTTAAAGGGGAGGCTCTGTCGGGGCAGGTTCTGTGTACTGTGTAGTTACCTGATGTCCGGAACGGGAGGCCGCACTCCCCTTTAACGGTGACTCGAGTTTTCATATTGTGATGAGCCAGGTGGTATTGCTGTTGTGTTCTTTTCTTTACTGTAGCATGGTTTTGAGAAAGTGCAAGGCTGAGTGAGAAAGTGCCTTATATTTTTTGGATTTTGAATCTACTTGTGGAAAGATCTGTTCTCCACAGTATCCAATTGCTGCCATTCCGCCCTTTTTAAACAAAATCCAAAAGACGTGTTTTAGGTCTAAACTCGTATAAGATGAAATGACACTTCTAATTACAAGAAAGTCCTGCTTGTTTTTCCACAAAGAACATTTTACAGCGCGTAAAGAAGCCCGTCTGTGTTCTTGAAACATCTTCTTCAGCAGTGCAAAAAGAATGCACTTTCAAGGCCTTGATTTAACGGCAACACAATGAAACAAAAGCCACAGAAGTTAATTATGTATTTTTCAGATGGGCAAACATATAGGTCAACGTAGGAGCTAGATCTCTGGGGGTTAAAACAGGCATATTAGTGGTTTGGTGGATCAAAATGCTTTCATCAACAGAGAACTGAATTTTGGTTTAATGCATCATTTCAATGCCGTTTCGTGGTTGTGCTAACGCGCATGTCTCCTTTCTTAAGTCTTATATCATAATGTTGAGGGGTGGGGGAGGGCGTTGACAGAAAAGACAGACCAAATTTTATTTGCACTTACATCAAGGAGCGATGGACACTAAAGCAGTCGTGGAGAAACCATCCCCAAACAAGGTCACTCGTAGTTAATTCTGGAGATTGCCTTTCTTTTTCGGGCCTTTTACGCCTGCAGATTTATTTGTGTGCCTTTTTTGCATTATGTTGCTTGTTCTTTCTAAACTTTTAATTGACAGTAGGCAGTAGTGAACTAAAAAGTTTTTTTTATTTGCTACGGTGTCTTTTATGAAAACTTCAGTATGATGATTGAAAAGTCGACGATGTTGCACTAGAATTTGAGAATGATACGTGAATGTTGGCGCTGAACAGGGGTAGTGACGTTTTTTTACCCGCATTGTTCCCTTTCTATAATGTCTTCAGAGTTGTGAGGTTTTAAACAGGGTTTAAATGTATAAAAATGTTGTTTTCACCAAAATGAGACCACTGTGTTTTTGCAGAGAACGGCACTAACATACCCGTCATAGAGTGAAGGTTTTGAGTGTGGAAAGAACAGGTGAAAGGTGTGTAATTTTTGTAAAAGTGGACGTACTTAAGTAAATGTGCCTGGTACAACCCAGGCTGAAGCCCTTTGTCAGCCACAGGGGAAGGGGAGAGTAAATGTAACGCGATGCTCCGTTGGCTGATTGTTGTTATGGGAAACCCCTCAGGACACAGCAATACCAAATCGCTTTTAATGATCTTGTTGTTATTCCTGGACGGGGAATTCAGAGTCCGTCTCACTGGGCTTTTCAGGCAGTGATGCTGACGTGTGTTATCACATTGTATGTGTGTATATTTTGCTGTCTGAGGATGGATGTGATCTCCGTCACGCGGTGCTGTCGGCTCGGTGTTCGTTTGCGCCACAAAGCGCTCCGCCGTCCACTGCAAGCCAGTTCGACGATAAATTTTTCATGCCAGCGAGCGTCGGCCCATTTTGGCAAAGACTACAGATATCATCCAGCGTAATTTCACCCACTGAACCGGCCGCCTTTAAGCTGGTTGGTTGGACCCCAGTGTCCACTAGACTGAAGTGTGTAGCATCCTCCATTGTGTGCTGCAATGCAGATGGCTTTTGCATGCTGAATCTGCTCACTGAAGACTCACCATCACTCACGCTGTTGCTTAGAAAATAGGGGGGGGGGGAGGGGGCAGCCTTCAAAGGCACATGGCCAAGACCGTTGACAATCAGGAGATGAGTCTTTAAGCATTACAGAGGAAGGCTGTTCCTGCGATGGGGATGCTTTGCTAAGCCCATGCTTGATGTCATACACCTGTGGCACTCTTTTCTGGTCCTCAGTTTTCTATAACTAATTTTTTTTGGTGATCACTTTATCGTCATCTGCTTGAGTCTGTGAACAATGATAAGGAGGTCTGCACTGTAGAGACTGATTTACTCAAATTTAATTACGAGTTCTATAATTATTGTTATTTGTGCTTGACTGATGCTTTTGCACAGTGAAACTTATGGTTTTACCCATTTATGCAGCTGGATATTTTACTGGAGTACTACAACAAAAAAAATTCTTGGGCTCTTGGCAGTCTAACAGCTTTTGGTTTAAGACGCCTGTGTCCCGAACTACCGTACTGGCAGCTGTCCTAGGAGACCAGATGAACAGAACTGCTGGGAACAGAAGAGAGTCTTCGTAGTTCATATTTTGTGAGCCTCGCGGTCCAGGAGGACCGCAGACACATTCGCTCAGCTTTGCAGGCCCGCAGCATCCAGGAAGATGGAAGTTTTGGTATTCGCAACGGCTCGTGACAGGAGGAGAGTGAACTCTTTACAAAGAACGACAGCTTTACAAAATAAATGCGCCTTTTAACGCAAGCAAAAAAAAGCAAGACGCCACTGTTGATGTTATAGAATACCTGTTTCTTTTACTCCAATATTTGGGATGTTTCTCTCTACTTCAGTTATCAGAGAGTAAATAACCAAACCTTGTCTAATTTAGTTATGGGTGACATTGTGTAGTTTCAGTACCTGTTCATTTTTTTTTCAAAATGCAATACTGATGAATTTGCTCTCTCTAATAAAACTCATCATTTCAGTATCTGTCTCCCTGTCATTCTTTAATTTTTCAACTTTTTTTTTCAATTTTGCTAGGGATAGAGTAAGACAAGATGAATATTGTTGTACTTATATTACATCTAGAACTTTCTAAACAATTCACATCCAGTCAGTAGGAGTCAAATGAAGCATTATAAAAAAATGAAAAGCATAATGTGAAAACTTTGCAAAAAAATATTCATATGCTTGTGACATATATACCAAATGTATTTTTTACCACTTACATTACTGAACTTTATAAATGCATTTCAATTAAAGTGTAATGGCTATTTCATATAGCTGTATGCAAAAGTTTGGGACAATGTGAACACAACATCTGCACTGAAACTTTAAACATGACACATTTCAGCTGTTTTTAATGTACAGCTGCGACACATGTAATAGTTTGGGCAGTCTTCCAGTCAGTACTTTGTAACACCCTCTTTGGCAGAAATCTGAGCCTACAGACTTCCCCTGTACCCTACTCAGAATCTTTCCCTGTTTTAGGATTTTTTTCTATTCCTTGCAGAATGCTTAAAATTTAGAAATACTCTTAGGTCATTTTGCATTTACTGCACATTTGATTCACCCACATATTTTCAATAATATTCAATTCTGGGGACTTAGAAGGCATTTCAAATCCTTAATCATTTTTTCTTTAAATGGTTCTGGGTGATCCCTGTGATGGGTTGGTGTCCCAACCTGGGTTGTTCCCTGCCTTGCACCCGTAGCCTCTAGGATAGGCTTCAGACCCCCCGTGACCCTGAACGGGATAATCGGTTTCAGAAAATGGACGGCTGGTTCTGAGTGATTTCAAGGTATGTTGTTCAAGGTACTTTGCTTTTTCTTGGTGATCAGCTTCTGGGCAGTTCTTTCAGAGATGTTTCTTGGTCTTCCAGATCACGTGCTGAGTTCAACAATTCTACTTAACACCCATATATTAATATTTCAGGCATCACCTTATTTCTTTTTAACCACCTCCATTGTACTTGTATTATATATAAAATGTCTTTTTTAGATTGCGTGTTTAATGAAGTCATGACACTACCTACATCAAAAGAAAATCGACGAATAAAGATGAATCTGATACCAAAAATGTAGCATTTAGATATATGTTCATATGATTCCCATGCTTTGTAGGAGTCAATTATTTTTATTTTCTCATCTTCAGAAAGCTGCTTCATGGAGCACACATTTGTGAAGCACAGCATCATGAGTCGTTTGATGACAAATTTATCACACTCTGGAATTGTAATGACCTGATTAGGGGGAAAGGGATTAGTTGTCATTCTTGATAAACCGTAGCACAACAACACAATATACCCTTTACATTTAACCCATATGACATTGCAGGGAGCAGCTAATTCAGCGCCCGGGGAGCAGTATTTGGGGGCATTATCTTGCTAGTCAGGAATTCAAACCACCAATCGATGAATTACAAGTGTATATTCCTAACCATTAGGCCACCAGTGCCACTCTAATTAATCAGTCAAGTTCTGAGACTTTGACAGAAAACACTAATACAGTCACTTGGAAGGTTGCTCATACTGTTGTACATAGCGCATTTAATATTTGTTGTTTTTTCTTATGCGGTACTTGTACACCTGATTAATTTGTGTCTAGAGCACTGCGTATTTCGTACCCCACAGACAGCTCGGCGATCGACTGCGCTGCCTTGCTGAGACGGCTATGACGTAGAACGAGGGGAACGTACGCCGAGACGTAACGTCACTTGTCATCGCCGCGAAATGTAGCTTAACCTACGTACGCTTCTAAAGTGCGGGCAAAGCGTGCGTTTGTTCTGAAGTTCTTTTATTACTATATTTTAGGACACTTGTTTCCTTCATCGGAAGTTGAGCCTCTTTATTCGAGATGAGTGACGATCCGGACTCTGTCCCCGAAAGGGACATGAAGGTAGTTTAATAAAACAGGAGCGAAAATTTGCTTTCGTTAGAGCGCTGTTTATCAGCGTCATATCCCTCGCGCCTCTTTCACTGTGCTGCGATAATGCGTCATTTATAATCAGTATAAATGACTTAAACAAGCTGTTTAGACCGTTGTTTAATGCTGCATGTTTCTAGATATAATACTGATATTTTGTTTGGCTGCACTTGATTGATTGTTACGTTATTATGAGCTGTTAGGTGGCCGAGTAAGGTTCACTCGCAGCATTTTTTTTCAGCTAGGCGAGGGAGACTTTAGGGGACCGTTCGAAGTGCGTGGGACTGTGTGTGAAATGTCTCCGACGTTTGCCTTCCGTCTTTCACAGTACTTCCAGTTTCGGCAAATGAAGAAAATCCGCGTCTTCGACTCCCCCGTGGATCTGCCGAAGGAGAGGTCCAGCCTGCTTGCCGTTTCTAATAAGTTCGGCCTGACGTTCGTTGGCCAGGACAGGACACTTAAAGTGTTCCTCACCCGTAACATCTTGGCCGCTAATAAAGTAGAGGGCAATCCCAACGAAATAGGTAAAGTAACGTCGTGAGGTGTGTCACACACCAGGAAAATAAAGCTTTGATTTCAGGTCCCTCAAAAGCATTTGCTAAATGAATTGTACATTTGTTTAATAGTCCTAGTCAGTACCGGCCCTAGCCAGTGCGGTGCCCTCCATCAGATGTAAAGTAGCCTTTATGGCTTGTAGGATTGACCGTCTCATCATGTCACTCAAAACCACCTGGGCTGAGCCTGACCCTCTTAAACTGGTGCATCCTTTCTCTCTTTTCTGCTCATCCCAGTGGAGGGAGTAAAATCGCTGAAGGTCACTGTTGAGTTGCCCATGCACAACCTGGCCCTGAGCAGTGACGAACTCACTCTTGCCGTCTGTGGAATGTCTGACGAGCGTGGTCTCCTGCTCTCCTTCTATGACGTCCGGACCATATTTAATGAGGTACCTGCCCCTGAGAGAACTAAGCTTTTTATAATGTTTAGTTAGTGTGTGTTATTTTTCTGGTGAACCAGACTGTTACTTTAAATCAGGGGTGTCCAATCTTATCCGCAAAGGGCCGGTGTGTATGCAGGTTTTTGGGATAACCTGTATGTCAGCTGATCAAACCCAGGTGTGAGGACTCTTCCGCCAATCAGTCCTCAAATTAGTAATCTAATTCAGGAGTTGCAGCGAAAACCCGCATACACACCGGCCCTTTGCGGATAAGATTGGACACCCCTGCTTTAAATGATGTTCTCCAGTACTGGCTGACTAATCCTAAACCACAGTCACACGCCACTGTCCCTACATCTTCAGGCGCGACCCGAGAAGTTGCCATTCGCCTCCTTTGCAAATTGCAGTTCAGGAGCCTTGGTGCAGGACCTGAAGTGGAACCCGGTACAGGCCTCGGTACTGGCCGCCTGTCTCTCAGATGGTAGCATGATGGTGCTGGAGGTCACAGATAAGATCACGGTGCAGGCCAAGCTGCCTGCCTCCGTGGGCATTACCTGTGGTAAGCACTGGGTGGCGCTCTGTCCCTCTCACCATGTCCATTTGTGAATGTTTTCGTAAAGAGATAAAAAAGTGATTCAATAACAGGCTTTTAGTCTTTTAATCTGGGCTCTGTGTTGTGTAGTACTATTAAAACACATACCTAATACTATGTTTTCATTTATGTACTAGTGTATATTTATATACTATCAGTGAGTTTCAGGTATTTTCATAGTTGTCCTTTGTATGGGAAAATATGAATTATTTTTTTGGTTGTCCCTTCCCCCTAATGCACAGTTTGTTGGAGTCCCAAAGGAAAGCAGGTGGCTGCAGGAAAGCTTAACGCCACGGTGATCCAGTACACCCCCGTGAGTCCGAGCGAATGCCTTTGGAATACCCAGACTGATGGGGACCTGTGCTTCCGTGGTGAACTCACTGTCTCCCTCCTTCCTGTTTGTACAGAGTCTCCAAGAGAAGAAAGTCATCCCCTGTCCAAATTTCTACAGCTCGGACAACCCAGTCAAAGGTATGTTTCTTCCACTAGTGATGGAGCTGGCGTGGTAGTGCTGTGAACTTGTGTGAAGTACAGGAATACCCGAGCTTCAGGACCCGTGTCACATGACTGGGTGTACTGATGCCCCTCCCCCACTGTCTCATGCTCAGTGCTGGACATCCTGTGGCTCAGCACCTATGTCTTCGCTGTGGTGTATGCAGCAGCCGACGGCTCCCTGGAGACGCCCCCGGAGCTGGTGGTGGTGTCCCTTCCTGTGAGTACTGACCACAGACCGGTCCCGCCCCCCCCCCTCATTCTCGCTCTCTGCTGACCTTAGTGCAGTGCCTGCTCACACTAAAATATTTCGCATGGCAAGTTACTCAAATAAGTATCAGCGTGAGATCGCAATGATTAAAGTAAATATTATGCCTGCAACCAGAGGGTTGTAGGTTCGAGACCCGGTTCCTCCTGACCCCATCAGTGTCCTTGAGCAAGACACTGAACCGCAAATTGCTCCCGGTGAGCAGGTTGGCGCCTTGCGTGGCAGCCTTTGCCACTGGTGTGTGGATGGGTGAATGTGAGGCATGTATTGTAAAGCTCTTTGAGTACTCGTAGGAGTAGAAAATGCGCTATATAAACGCAGTCCATTTACCATTAATAAGTGCATATTTGCTCAGAAAAAACATGCAAATTAATGGTAACACAATTTCTTCTTTACTCCGAAAAATTCACTATGTCTGGTGCATGGCTAGAAGAACACTGCTTCTGTTCTCAAACCTCTCCTCAGGGGCACCTCAGCCATTCCAAGTATTTGTTAAATTTTACCTACAGCTCAATTAATTGACTTAATCATAGGGATGGGCCGATCCACATTTTTTTAGTTCCGATCCAATTCTGATACACATCTGCTGATACCTATACAGAATCCTATAGAAGCGCTCTTTTTGCTTTAATATTTTAGTATGATAAAAATATATTTATGCTTTATACATTTTTATAATATTTTATAGTAATGTTTTTCAATGAGTAAATTCAGATGAAAAAAATGTCTAGCAAAATATTTTTAATTAGGATACCAGAAAGACACACAATGTATGGTTCCTCCATGTTTGTACATCTTGTTTTATGCATTTTTGTGGCTTTTGCAGTTAAATTTTGAATAACTTCCAAGCACGTATACGCAAGTGACGAAAGCTTAAAATGCCCCACGGTTTTTCTCCCACTGGCAACAGCGTCACTTACACTTCACTGCAATCACAGCCCCTCGTGAATCACCAGCTGTAACTAGTGCGCAAAACTGCCCAATCTAGCAACTCCCAAATCATCCACTGCTTTTTTTATATTACTTGCGTTATCTCGTTCCATGAAATGCTACTCCTACCAGTCACACCTTTTGTTTTTACAAAGATTGCAAATCACTGTGCTGCTAGTTGTTAAAAGCGTAAACTAACCCCAGATCGTCACTCTCTTATCTGATGTTCTTACACTTCTCGTACTGCAAGGGGTTTGCGTATGACATCACAGCAGGCGAAAGTCACTGTGCTCACACCCACTGAGTGCCAAAAAAAATGAGTGGCAGCGTTAGTGTTCATTTTGAATTCTGCAAAAAACACATCTAAAATGGGAAAGAGCTGTTGTGCAATTCATTGTACAAAGTCGGTCAAGTATGGCTGATACCCGATCTGTCAAATAGGTCTGGATCAGTGCCAATACTGATCCGAATATGGGGTCGATGTATCTCTACCTAATTAAATGATTCAGGTATTGATTAGCCACATATGGTGGGGTAGTGGTTGAGTCAAAAAACACATTGGTAATTGGAATGATGATGCAAAAATGGGTGTGTGTTTTTTTTTTGGTGAGGTTTTGAAATGGTTAAGCTGACACTTTGACCAATACAACATAGTTTTACACCAGTATAAAGATCATTACAACATTGTTTTGTTGGCTCGATAACACCGTATTGTGTATTTACCCTTTCTTACACTGCAGCTTTATTGGAGAATGATGTGGAGAATTTTGTTTCGAAATAAGCAATTGCAGCTCTCATATTGCATCAATGCCTGATGGCTAAGTTCACTTCACCGCTCCTGTCCTGACAGTCCCCCTCTTCCTGTGTCCCATCCAGAGAAAAGACGAGAAGAGAGAGGAGCGATACTTGAACTTCAACGACCTGGTTTATGGTGCCTGTACTGAGAGACAGCATCACTACTTCCTCAGCCACATCGAGGACTGGTGAGGCCTGGCTAAACCAACATGCCCGTTGAGTTTGGGAGGAGTCGCGGTGCCGTGCTGCGATCGACTCGCTGGGTCTTACTCTGTCTTTCTTGTCTGGCAGGGACATCGTCCTGGCTGCATCTGCTGGTTCTATTGAAGTCAGCATCATCGCCAAACAGGAGGACAAGGTACCTCGCAGTGTGTAACCTCTGGATGGGCTAAAAGAGCCTCATAAAGGCAGGCGCATAAAGAAGCCTTCCTCCTTTAAGTATGTGGTGGTCTGACTGCAGTGGTTTGCACAGCATGAAAAGGATCATCCTGCAACTGGACTGAACTTCTTAAAAAGGAAGAAAGGAGAGTCTTACTGGAGTAAACTAATGAATTATTTCTCACAATGTGTTCTTTAAATGTGCCTGGGATATGGCAGTTAATGGTTTTACACAGTAAATGCATAATAGTACCCCAGAGACATTAAAATTGCGTTTAGTTGTTGTTTAAATGAAACTAAGATGAACTGCTCATTTGCTTACTTAATGCTTATAATGATTTGCTTAAAGATGTCGGCCTTTTCTCTTAGACAAACTGGGAACTGTGGTTGCTGGAGGACGCAAGCAGGGCAGAACTGCCCGTCACACTGAACAATGACGACACCCTGCCTGTAGGGGTCGCTATTGACTACACCAGCCAAGACGAAATCCGCATCAGTGAGTGACCTTCAGCCACGGGGTATTGGGCTGTGGGTGGGTGGAGGGTGTGGTTCTTGCCTGGAAAGTGCAGGTGCTCCTGTGCCTCCTGGGCCACTTATACTTTGTTAGCATAATTGACTTCTTTCCTGAAATGTACAGAAGTCTTTACCATAGACGTGTTTAATGGTCACTAAATGTATTTTGTAGTTTAAAAATACATGTTTACTCAGCAGTATCTCTAAGGTGTGTATATCAATCATGGCTACATGCTGATTTTTATCTTACAGTGATGCTAATCTATAGCAGTTTTTCCCAACCTGGTCCTCAGAGACTCTCAGTCCATGTTTTTGCTCCCTCCAAACTCCCTTCTGGACAGTCCATGTTTTTGCTCCCTCCCAACTCCCTTCTGGACAGTCCACGTTTTTGCTCCCTCCCAACTCCCTTCTGGACAGTCCACGTTTTTGCTCCCTCCCAGCTCCCTTCTGGACAGTCCACGTTTTTGCTCCCTCCCAGCTCCCTTCTGGACAGTCCACGTTTTTGCTCCCTCCCAGC
>JAODLC010000123.1:4579578-4596232 GCA_026781145.1 Hippopotamyrus pictus | reverse complement strand
CTGGTACCGCCTCCATGGCATGTTTGCATAACGTCATGTCCGAATTCGCTTGTGGAGGTCACGTGTTTCCGTCCCTCCAGTGGAGATCCTCCTGATGGAGCCTGCAGCCAGACCCTTCTCGGTTCGAGTGTCAGTTGGTTTCCTTTTCCGCATGCTCTGAGCCCTTTTTTGAACAGAGAGCTCCATCTAGTGGTGTCAGAAAATAGAACAAATTGTTCCGGAAGCATCATTTTGGCCGTCGTTTCTATTTGGCAAGTGTTACGTTTTGACAATAAAGAAAAGTTTCAAAAAAATCAACTTTTAAACTGGAGAGAAATAATGACTTTTATCGCGATAACCATCAATATTGACTGATATGAACATTTTTATTGAGATAACATTTTTGTCTCCATAGAGACTATTTTGAGCAAAGCAGGCGATTTGCTGCTACTGCTTTGTGTCTGCTGGTACTACTCCTATACTCATAGTTAATTTTCATTTTCTATATATCACATATATAACACATATAACATAAAATATTGCAAGGTTATTTCTTTCAGCCCTAAATTCATAAAAATTATATGGTTATTTACCATCTTATGTAAGCTGATGTGGCTAAGCGATGGGTCTAATCTTTTAGAATCAGAATCAGCTTTGTTCGCCAAGTGTGCTGGAGCACATAAGGAATTTGCTTCCAGCTGCTTGAGACCCCCTAGTACACAGACAATAAATGACACTATACAAACAATGTTACACTATACAATAAAATTTGAAATATACACACATGGGTAACCCACTGTACAAAGTATAAGGTGCGAGGTTGAGTGCAAACAGAGTTTAAGGGGGGAAACTGACAGAAGGCAGGTGACACAGCTTAGCTGTTTATGAGGGTGATGGCCTGAGGGAAGCTGCTGCTCCTAATGTATGTGGTGGTTTTTGTGTACAGAGTTCTGTAGCGCCTGCCAGAGGGGAGGAGCTGGAAAAGATTGTGTCCAGGGTGTGACGGATCTGCAATGATTTTCTCTGCCCGTTTCCTAGTCCTTGAGCAGTACCAGTCCTGGATGGAGGGCAGGGGGGCACCGATGATTTTATTTTATTTTTTTCCCCGCCCGCTGCCCTCACTGTTCGCTGCAGTCTCCTTTGGTCCTGTTTAGTGGTTGCTCCAAACCACACTCTGACTGAAACAAC
This sequence comes from Hippopotamyrus pictus, assembly GCA_026781145.1. Lineage (NCBI taxonomy): Eukaryota > Metazoa > Chordata > Actinopteri > Osteoglossiformes > Mormyridae > Hippopotamyrus > Hippopotamyrus pictus. The sequence goes on along the minus strand of JAODLC010000123.1, from coordinate 4,595,065 downwards.
AGACTCAATGACTGCAGTGTAGAACTGGTTCAGCAGCTCCCGTGACAGACCGTACCTCCCTTACCTTACTTCAATTATCAATTATTTAAAAAAAAGGGGGGGGGGGCAGCGTGTGGCTCAGTGGGCTAAGCCTGCGTTCCTGTAATCACAAGGTCGCCGGTTCAAGCCCAGCCTCAGCACGTCTGTGGGTCCTTGAGCAAGGCCCTTAACCCCCAGCTCCCTGGGTGCCCCAACAGGTGGCTGCCCTTCGCAGACAGCTCGCTCTACAAAGAGCAAGTTGAGGGAGGCGTAAAAAGAATTTCCCCACGGGGATTAATAAAGTATCAATTACTTGCCGCAGGAAGTGCATCCTTTACTGGGACTTTTTGAGGACGGAGTTGATGTTGGGCTTCCACTTCAAGTCTTGGGAAATGGTTGTTCCCAGAAACTTGAAGGTCTCTACCGTTGCCACAGGGCTGTTGGATATAGTGAGATCTTTAGCTACAATTTTGGCTCATAGTTTTAGCTCATAAGTTAAGCAAATTATTTAAATCAAAGCAATGACAAAGACAGGCTACTCCGAGAGGCTACGTGGTACTTGTCCTCACATTATCAGGTCAGTCCATCAAGCCCGAATGTCTTCTAAGATGTATTTGCATCGCAGTCATGCTGTGGTCCTGCAGCACTGACAGACTGCAGGTTCAGAAGCAATATTTAGTTTTTGTTTAGTTGTAATTTTATTTTCTTCTTGTGTCTTATTTTATTTGTTTACAAAAATGTTTTTAGATTTAGTTAACGATAATTACCTTGCTTATCCAGTTTATTCATTTGTCAGGCTTCATTAATAAGATGATACTATTAGTGGTAATACTTAACTCTAATGATGTGGTATCAGTACACAGTAACCTGTAATATCCACTCGGGTCGATTCTCCCATGAGCGCAAGTCAAAAAAAGCTTGTAGCTGCACACATTTTTCACGTAAGTGAATTGTCTCATTGACTTAAGTTCGTGGTTTAGGTATGGTTAGGCTTGATACACACTTTAGGCGGAGAAATGCCAAAATATGGGTGCATCGCATGTAAATGACCCTTAAGCACGTTCTGCCACTGAATTAAGTGACTCGACTTGCATTTTTCACTCTGCACTCTGGAGGGCAGTATTAAGTTCACTTGTTCTCTCGTGAGAGTGGAACAGACCAAGACCAGCAAGAGTATTCCACCCACTTCAACTGACTGGCACTGAATTCATCTATGACATGTCTCTGGTGGATTGTGAAATGTTCAGTCTTCAACCAATATGCGATACAACTAGTCCAGCATTATTGAGCACATTGTTTCCTATATGCCCTATATCAGGGGTCCCTGTAGCAGTGCAGTGTGTAATAATGCTGCATTACGTAATAACTAGACAAAGTGTCAATGAAGACGCCCATTTTGGTTATTACATAATGCACAGTGTTACATTTTCATCATTAATAAGTGTCACATTTTGTAATAACCGCCACAATATGTAATAATATATTGTAAAATGCAAGGAAATTGCCTTCAAGCTGTGTGTTAAAAAATGCGGCAGATTATTGCAAATTGCAGGTGCTATTACTTAATGAAGTGAAAATTTATTACATTTTATTGAGTTATTACATAATGTGGTATTGTTACATAATGTGCTGTAACAGTCCCCAGCAGAACTACCTGACCAGGGCTCTTGCCTGATTGGTAACCATTCAATGTTTGGTGTAGATGTGGGTTTTTAGTGCCAGTGATTAGCAGTTGGTCTAGAATAATGTATCTCAGTCTACACTGTAGCATATAAGCTTGTTTGAACTGTTTATTGCATTATTATTTCATCAGCAACGCATTCTAAACATTCGATCCCAGCTCTTAATACTAATATTTATATCTGTTTAGTATATAAGCTTGTTTACCGAGTAGTTTTGACAGTCTGACATGATACAGCATCATTGTCTGAAATGGTGGGTTTGACTCTGGGTTAGTTAATCAGCTGTGGAATAAAACAATTTACAGTACAAAATAATTGAAGAAATGAAGGTACACCCTGTTATACTAATTGCCTGTTGTGGGTTACATGCAGTGATGATCCTTTTTAAATCTTTCAATATTATCTTTTGTGTTGCTCGATCTTAAAACTGCAACAGCAGTGTGTTTTCCCTTTCAGAAAATGTTTTAGGAATCGTTAGTTACAAATGACATCTTAGTATACATAATAAGGTAATATTGATTGCGGGGCACAAAATAGTGTTTGAATTTCGCGTTTTGTTTTTGCTGTCTGTGATAATTGTGTGAATGACCAAATACAGACATAGCAGGACACCACCATGCTCTCATTTTCAGAATAGAAGTTTCTGCTGATTTCATTTAGGTTTACAATGTGAATTAAAGAGTCCATGTTCCATGCTTTGCTTGTTGCCAAAATTATTGAAGACACAACCCCCTTTTCCTGCTTTATGTATTAATTTAAAATCAATGCAACTTCTTACACAGGTTTTTGATTTAAGTGCTTGATGTGAGGAGTAGGCCCCTATTTGAATAGTTCCTGTCCCCAATCCCGGGCCCCCCATCTCATTCTAGGCAACAAGATTAATCTGGGCGGAGCAGACAGCACAGCATTTGCCACCAAGACGGTGAAGCACGGGGCCCCACCCACGGAGAAGACCACACCCGTCACTCTGCCCCCCCAGCAGGCGGCCGCAACTGCCGCCCTGCGCAGGCAGATGGCCAATCAAAAGCCAGGTATCTGCGTGGAGCTGATATTGTGGAGTCTCAGTAGCTTCTGTTCTCCAGTTTAAAAAAAAAAAATAAAAAATAGTGCAAGTTTAGTCTCATAGTTGTAATTTTTTTGCGTGTGCCAGGTCAATGTGCCACTTTGCCGCAGCTCAGTGTGATATTTCAGTTAAAACCTCATTTGCATCTACGCAGGGAGTACAGCCAGTGAGGCAATAAACGGGCTACCATTCTGCCAGCAGACATTACTAACCTGAGCCTATACCATGCCCTGTGTTTCCCCTGCATGCCCGCGCCGATCCGCACTGCCAGGCTTGTTTATTATATCTTCTGTTATTCAGATGTTAACTTTTGCGCTTTTGAAATAGTCCTGCACTTGAGGATCGTCTTCTCAGTGACGCTTTGAACGGTGTGATCGCACAGATTGCATGGCTGATGATGGGAATAGGCAGCCCAGCTAGGGGACGAGTCGGTCACAGTCACACGCCGTTAGTTAATCAGTTAATGTACCACACACAATGCCAGCCTGCTGGGGAAGAGCTGAGCGGCATGAGCTACGGAAGGTTAATCGCTGCTTTTTTATCCAGTTCTTCCTATGGGACTGAACCCCTCTGGGTCTTTCGCGTGGGGATGGAAGGTGCCTTGAGTCTGTAGACTGATTTAGAGCTGTAGTAGCTTTTCCTCACAGAAGATGGTTTTTCTCCAAATGAGGCCGTTTTAGGTTATATCCAGGCGTGCAATATGTCAGTTTGCCAAAGTTATGCATCTGTTGCCGTTAGGAACTCCTACACAGTGCCAGTCGCTCTCTTTCATGAGGTTGGGATTAGGGATTTAATGCCACACAGAATTTACAGTTTGGTACAAAACGTGGTTTAGGTTCGTGGTTCGGTGCAGCAGGGAAAGCAGAACTTATTTTGAATTTATTGTTAAAAAGACAAAACACAATTAGGAACAATTGTAAACCAGTAGCATTTGTTGATGGGTTTGTTAATTAGACAGACACATACTTATTTACATTGTAAATTTAAATGTGTCCACCCGTTCATTTTCTTCACCCGCTTATCCTGTTCAGGGTCGTCGGGGTCCGGAGCCCCTCCTAGCAGCTGCTACAAGGCAGGCAATCCTGTGACGAGCACCAAATGTGTGAAAAAACATATATTAAAAAATAACTAACATATTCAAGTTCGGAATAACAGAGCCGACACAGTCATGGTTTTATCAGCTACTCTCTCCCCAAACTGACGATTATGACTGACTAACGTTAGCAGCGTTAGTTGTAGTGAACTTATAGCCCTAATTAGCATAATGTTGAACATTTACTTGTGAATTTAGGTTCCACCTGTGTCAATTGCTGTATTAATTTGCTTCATTGTGCATACCAAACGGAAAATGAAGTACTGAACGTTATGTGTCGAATTCGTGTACGTTACAGCGCTAGCTGGGATGTATGTAAATTTTGGCAATGGTGTGTTCACTGTGCTGCCACCAGGGGGGGTTAGTGTCTCTCATTACTGTTTAAATTCATGCTGAAAACTTGCGTAATTTATTTTGCCAGAGTCATGCGTATTCCCTTTGGTTTTTTGGCTGGGCCGCACAATATATCGTTGTGTACACAATAATCACATCGCAGTTGTCGACCCTGCTTTGTGTCCGACACAACTCACGGCAACACCGACTTATTTGACATACTGTTGGTAGATTATAAGCTACAGCTAAATACAAAATTATTTCAGCTAATTTCATATTGCAATATTACTGACGGATACTTCACATCGCAATGTGATATGACAATATCGTGCAGCCCTAGTTGTTGGTGTTTTATACATTTCGAGTATGATTTGTCACAATCTCAAAGCTTCCTCTGAAGGTGTTTTTGCCCCCCTTCATCCCCCCAATTGCCCTAGGAACAGTTTCCACCTCCCTAACGGAGTCCACCTTGAAGACTGTGCCCCAGGTGGTGAACGTCCAGGAGCTGAAGGACAAAGGGCCGGCTGAGCCAGTGTCCACAGTCATCAGGTCGGTTGAACTCGATTGTAACCATACTGCTCGTGCTGGTTGGGGGGGGGGGGAACCCAGTGTGTTGCCTTCTGCGGCCAGGGGTTGGGGTTAGGGTTAGCGTCTGGCATGGTGTGACTACCTTCCTGCCTTTAAGAGCTGACGTCCTACAAGAATGTAGAGCGTGCCCTTAGCCTTGGGGACCGGAGTGGGACAGCCCTCTCATGCATCCTTTTTTTAGTTTGGCTGAAGCAGAGGAAACTTACTTGTATCTCATGGGAGCTGAGCCTCTTTGTTCTGGCCTTTAACCACATTGATGTCTGCATCAGGTTTTGATGTGCCGTGTCTTCTCTCTTTGTAATGCTCGCACTGTCTTTTTAAAAAGTGTGCCGTGTTGCATTTTGGGAGCTGTTGGAGACCCAGCACGAGGACGCATTCTTTTGCGTTTCATGATGAAAGACCTAAACAGAGGGGAATCCCTATCCCGCTTCCAGAATGATAACTCTATCTCCATTTGATGGGAGGCAGCTTGAAAATAGGCTGCTTGTTGTGTTCACGAGGCCCCAGTCAAGACACCCTGGACATGTGGTTCTGATGGGCAGGAATTGGAACAAGAAGGCTAGGGGTTCTTTCAGTTTGGTTTTGCTGCTGTTTTGGGTCCCTGTTTTTAAGGTACTTGCCTTGCTTGATAAATGTTTCATCCACCCAAGCCCCACAGCCACTTAGCACAGCAATATGACAGCTAATGTAGCATAGTCTGTTTGGGGCTCCATGCAGACCATGTGGAAATGATAGTAAGTGGCATGTATGGGGTTGTTTTGGTCTCTTATTAGATTGTGTGCGTTTGCGTGAGGGTACAGCTGAACATTCTTTGAACTAGGTTTTGTGTTTATGTTCAGCTGGCTGGACCTTGCTGTGTAGATTATCATTGCAGTTGTATTCATTGACTCCATGTGACTCTGCTGTTGCATTTTGCTTGTTGATTGTTCGTTTGTTGGCAAGTTTTTTGAGTTCGGTCAAATGTGTTTATGGATTATGGAGAATGTTGGTAGTTTATATTTAAACGGTGTAAATGATGTCATCCGCGTGTTTATATAGATGGCATATGTGTTAAGGTGGCATGTCTCTTGAGCGTGTTCTGCTTCAGCAGTTCGGCTGGCTTCCAGTTTCCGCGAATAGCCGATGGCGAGGAAAACGCACCCATTTCACCGACACGTCTAAATCATTAACACCCCTCGCGCAGCTTTCTGTCACTTAGATATTTGGCCTGCTTTCATTTTCATGGGTGGATGGTTACCTGAGCAACCGGTGACACTACTTCTCCTAGAAATATTCGTGTCTCCCGGCTCCACGGAAGCACGTCGAGGTATAACAACACTTTTGGGTTCGCTGTAGCCGCTTGGAGAAGCCCAACACCGGCTAATGGTTTTCTAGAAAAACAATGATTTATGGCTGCTGAAGGTGAAGACGATTGTGGAAGATCCTAGATGATTGCAACCTAACTACGGCAACCTGTCTGTGTTCTCCTGCCTGCACAATGTGCTCCTCTTGCTGTGAAAAGGTGTGCAGTCTTGGCTATTTAGAAGCTACCGGTGTTAAGTCTTCAGAGCCGTTCCTCTTTATTTCACGGTGCAGAGGACTCGTCCTGATAGTGGTTCATTTTCCTGTTGGAAAAATAATGGTATAGTGAAACGGTAAGTGATGAAGCCCTGAATAGTCTCTAAGGACCTAAGGACCTATCACAGCCTTCTGAAGGGGATCTAAGCACCCAATCGGTGTGAGCACATCAGCCACAGTGCTGCTAGTCTGAGAACTTTTCCTACCTCTGTCTGGCCGTAGCTGCTGGCGTCATTGTAAACTTGAATTAAAATATATTGATTGTTCCACTCGTGGGGGGTTGGGCGCCTGCTCTATACCTAGATACCCTCGGGGTCATTTCCAGCCCGCAGATGAGCTCCAGTGGAAGTTGGATTTTTGGAAACGGACTGAGAAGCCGACCGTAAACACACGGAGTGTGTCGTTAGCGATGCGGCAAGCTTAACTGCTGTTACAACCTGATGTCTTGTCATTTTCTGATGTGCAAAACAGGGGTGTGTGTGTGTGTGTGTGTGTGTGTGTGTGTGTGTGTGTGTGAGAGAGAGAGATCCCTCCTGGCCCCTTCTGATCATCGAGTGCCTCCACACCTAACTGTTGGCAGTCGTCATGACTGTCACAGGATGCTTTACACAGCAGAGTTTGGTTCTCATGCCCTCTTTGGATGACAGTGCCCTTTGTGTTCATTTTAAACGTGCCACTCCCACGGCCATGCTGACTGCAGCCTTAAACAGTAAGTGTATGTGAGAGGGAGGAGAGAGAGAGAGAGAGGGAGGAGAGACCTCCACCATCACCTAGGCTGTGCAGTTAATGGATTTAATTTAGCTGATAGCTTCTGAACTAGACAAACAGGTTGGAATCAGATGGAAGCTATTGAGGCTTGTAAGCAAAAAAAATATATAAATAAAGAAAAAAGACTGAGTCTAGATTAACCTCTAAACACTGGCCATGTGCACTGTTCAACTCTACCAGTATTAAAAGGAAGTCATTGTTAAATTTGATTAATGCGTTAACATGTTTGTCTAGTTACAGGCACGTGGCAGCCAGTCATCAAATAATCTTTCATGTGCTATGAAAATTAATGAAGATTTCCAGGTGTAATTTACTTGATGACATTTTCCAAAGGAAGTGAAACTTTATAAATCTCGCATGATTAACTATCGTGTGGAAAGACCAGCCCCTTGTTTTTTTTCTCAGCCCTGGTTTCCTGGGAAATACACTTCCTTTTCATTTGTGGTTTAACATCTGTGCTCTCCACCTGTGCTGTTGTGACTGTGGCAGATTGTCAAGGTCTTGGAGAGGCGAGCAGCTGGGTAGTTAGCTGGCTGGCTGTTGGAGACCCGGCCGTAAGACTCCTCAGTGAGGTCTCGGACGGTTTTAAGGTCCAGAGTCCCTGTGTGAGGACTGTAATCACATTTCTTGGATTTGTTCAGGTCGACTTTGAGGTTCCTCTATAGGTGAGCACAGTTGCGTCGTCCAGCTGTGGGCATCTGGGCGTTTGCTGTTAGCCGTAGCCGTATGGGAGCCCCAGAAGGGGCCTGGCGTGTTTGGGGCCCCAGACTCGGCGGTGTTTCCCGGCTTGCTGCTGGCTGTCACACGAGCCCTCCTGCCTGCGATGTGGTGACCCTGTCAAAGTATGTAATTAACACGTCTTCACTTGCATGGTCTGTGACACTCTCACACTGAGCTGGGCAAGTTGTTATGCGGAGAGAATTAATACTACTTCAGCTGGAGCTTTGCAATAGGAAGAGGGCAGAATATCTGGTTTTTGTGGTAGTGAAGGAGTGTGGTAGTGTGATTTCACCCCCAATCCCTTCACTAGCCTGGTCTTCCATATCCTGTCAGGCCATCGATCTCCGATACCAGCCTGGAATGAAATGGGCTGCACCTCAAGGCTGCTGCAGCAGCCAGCTGGCAGGGGTGGCTCCCTGCTCGTGCATATATTGGCTGTATTCGAATTCAGGGGCTGCATCCTTCTAAGGCTACATTTGATGTCTGAATGCATCACAGCGCCGAGACACGACCGTCCCGTTTCGAAGGCTCCTTCAAACGCAGTCTAGAAAAACGTGGCCACCCGTTGGATGGAAGAAGCCCCCGAACCCAGACACGGCCGTTGCAGAGCTTTCCCCTTCATAATACCACCCCCACGCAGGTTTCAGTAGCGCAGTCGAGCCTGGGGTGGAGGTGGGGGGGTGGGGGGGGCGTTTTTAAAATAACCCGGCTGTCTGTTGTTCTCGAGCTTGTGGGTATGCCCTGATATTACGTGGGCTGACAGTGATTTCCGGGGAGGGATGCTTCTGATCGTGAACCTGACAGTAGGCAGCAGCTGGAACCTGTGTTTGTTACTCTGTCCTGCTCGCCAGCCTTGGCCTAACCCCCCCCACGCCTGCCATGCAATGAGGCGACTGCACACACCCCTTCGGTTTCTCCCCTTCGCCCCTCCCTGGTGAGGATCGCCGGCCTTCTGGCTCCTATTGCCTGACAAACCCTTCCTCAGATGAGGCACCCCCAAGCCGCATGACGGACGCACTTGGAACCGCTCGAATTTCGGTCTTCCGTTCTTTACTATCGGAAAATCGTGTCCAATTGGAATCCACACTGATGTCTGGGCTCCGCCCAGGGAGGGAGCGGTTTTCATTCAAAAAGGGTTAACAGTGCTACCTTAAATGTAAGGACTTATCTTTTAAATGGAAATATTTATTAGGGTCCCCCTAGGGCGACTTAAGAGCTGTTAACAAGCACGGTCACGGCTCTGTTTCATTTCAGCCGTCTGCACCTCCTGTGCTGGTGGAGTGTGCTGGTTTCATGCTGCTTAGGGGCCCAGGGCATCTTAGAGGGACCTCTAGTGTTCATAAGCGGAAGCACAACAATAATGCATACTGCAGGGCGATACCCAGAGCGCTACACTCAACTACTACAGTATTACCACGTATGGATTTCTATGCTAAGGGGCCGCCTTTTTCCTGTGGTGATTATTGTTGGAATTTGGGCTATGCCCATAGAAATTAATGGATGGGTCCCCACAATGATATGAATTCAAATGTGCGTGCATGTGTGTGTGTATTTGGGTCCTGGGCGCCCCCTACAGTCATGCAGTGCCAAGCACGCCAATCTTGATGAAACTCTGCTCTCTCTCTCTCTCTCCATCAGCGCCTCCGTCCCGGCGTCAGCTGCCCAGGTGGTTCAGCAGATGCTGGCGGCTACAGCCACGAATCAGGCCAAACGGGTAAGAGCTGGTTTGCCCCGTCCTCCAGCTTTATCTCCTAGCAGTGTCGCACCCTTATGTTCTCTGCCCCGTTCTTCATTCCAGTGTAATCTGTGCGGTTGATCATAGCCTGTCAAACAGTGTCCTCATAATTCCAAATTACTCATTTGCATATATCTTTTTTTTTTTTGATTGTTCTTAGAACTCTACCCCCGGTGTGAAAGTATCTGGCTCAGCAGGGGAGAGTTCGTCCAGTTCTCAGCCTATCTTTGTTTTTGGTAAGTTTGGCTGGAATTGGGGCTCTAACAACAACATGGCTTATTAACTGAAAAACTAGTGGCAAGCCATTACATTGGCAACCATTGAAGACTGGATGATGATAGTGTTCGAATCTACTGGTGTGCAATGGTCAACTCTGCAAACGGTTATGAGCACTGAAAACGGTTTGTAGAGCAGAAGTTTCCTATTCGCTTTTCCTTTCAGTAGCATTTGACCAGAATTAGCCACAATAAAGAATTCTCCTGTACAGCTATGGCATGTATACCGTGGAGATTCATTCACGCAGCCCCCCGCCTCTTCATCCCATCTGTCAGGTGGACCCCCAAAACCGGAAGCCCCTCCATCTCCTGCATCTACTTCCACCCCAGCCACCGTCTCCGCCCTCAATCCCGGTGCCGAGCAGACGGGCAAGGTCTTCACTTTCTCTGCCATGTAAGTACAGTTGGTCGTGCCCTCTGTGATGGTACACATTGGCATGTGGACATTCTCTCCAGAAATGCATAGATCTTTTTCCATGTCTTGATTTTAAGATTTGGAGGACAATTTGGTAGAAGATATTTTAAGTTAATTGAGTCTTTTTTGGATATTTTGTTTAATGTACAGGCCTGCTGGTGGATTTAATTTCTCACCATTAAGTACCACGACGCTGACATCACATGGGACTGGAGCGCCTCTAGGTACAGTATGTCTGTACTGATGTGAATGCTGCTCTGCATTGGGTTAAGACCTTAAGACCTTATGGATAAACGGGCTTATTTTTTGTTTGACAGGAAAGGATGTGAATCCAGCAAACAAGTTCTCTTTCGCTTCTGGCAGTGGGAGTAAGTTGGTCTTTGCTCCGGAGGCTCCGTTCAGTCTCGTCCCCAAGTCCACTTCCCCCGTTCCCGCGTCCACTGGGTCTCCCGCCATTTTGGCCAGTGGTTCCGGGGAGCCCGCTAAGGCAGCGTCCGCCTCGGCCACCTTGAAGACGGAGCCTCAGATGCCCAAGTCTGGCTCGGCTGGGGAGACTCTGGGCAGTTTCTCGGGGCTCCGGGTGGGGCAGGGGGACGATGAGCCCAGGGAAGCCCCCAAACCCGCCGCCCCCGCGTCCTTCTCATTCGGTCCGACCGAAGGTGCCCCCGGGACGTCCGTGTCCGACTTCAGCTTTGGAGGCAGCTTCCGATTGGGTAAACCGGCGGAACCAGCTGGCCCTGCGGAAGAACTTCCATCAGGGGACCTGCCTAAGACTGTCGCGACCATATTTGAGGGCGCCACGGTAACTACGCCAGCTCCTTCCGGGGGGGTTTTCAAACCTCCTGAACCAGGCCCCCCTGCTGCCGCCAAGTCCGCCTTCTCTGTGACGCAGCCTGAAGCGCCGGCCCAGGCCTCCTCCCCCACCTCGTTCGCAGACCTCCTCGCAGCCCCTCTAGCGCCCCCTGCAGCCACGGATGCCCCTGGCACCAAACCCCCTGTGGCCATTTCTGAGACCCCTGCTGTAGCGGAGATCCCGAAACCCGCAGGGACCACACCGGACAGCTCTGTCGCCTCGCCTTTCGGGGATGTCGTCTCCACGCAGTCATCTTCCGCCCCAGCTGTCGCCACGGAAACCGCCATCCCTGCCGCCGTGCCGGAAAAGTCCTTAACTCCCCCGTCCCCGGCTCACTCGCCTGTGCCCGCAGCTGCCCAGAATCCCACGCCTCTTGTCGCACCCCCTCAGGCAGCCCAGACCCCAGCAGCCGAGAGTGTCAAGACCACAGAAAGCGCCGTCATCGCGACTCCAGTCACGGGTCCCGCCCAGCAGGGCCCGTTTAGCCAGGCTCTAGTGTCTGAGAAACCGGGCTCCATCTTCGCCCAGCCAGTGGTCAGCACCAATTCCAGCACCCCAGGCGTCGGTGCCGTCGGCCCGGTCGTTTCCGCGGCGGCGCCGGTCACGACCCCGGCTCCCGGTCGGGGCTCCACCACAGACGGCGCGCTCCCTGCCACCACCTCCGTGTTTGGGCAGCCGGCGAGCTCGGTCAGCACCACCACCACCACCACCACAACCACCACCTCCAGCGGCTTCGCTTCTAGTGGATTTGGCGTCGGGGCCTCTGGTTTCGGGAAGCCCGTGTTCGGACAGGCGGCCGGGTTCGGTCAGCCCGCCGCCGGTGGTTTCGGGTTCGGCCAGCCGGCCTTCGGGTCGAGCCCCGGCTTTGGGCAGCCGGCCGCCGCCGCCCCGACTTCCAACAGCGGAGGTGGTCTCTTTGGATCGTCTGGGTCCGGAGGTGCGAGCTCCTTCTCCTTCGGGCAGATAAGTGCCAGTAACAGCGGCGCCAGCCTGTTCGGGCCGAGCGCCGCGCCCGCCTTTGGACAGCAGAGCTCCGGGTTTGGCCAGGGATCCGTCTTCAGCAGCAGCGCCCCGACGACCACCTCCACCTCCTCCACGGGGTTTGGCTTCGGACAGCCGTCCGGTAAGTCGACGCTTGAAATCTTTAATAATTTAGACTTTTTTTTGGATTTTTCAGAGTGCTTTTAGGAGTCCTTAATTGCACTGGGTCTAGCGTTGGTAGGAAATGAGTCTGAAAAGCGCAGTGAAGTCGGGAAGTTCTCTTAGGAAGCCGGATTCTGATGCGTTTTCTGTGCCCCGCCTCTCGGAGACCCTCGGCGGCTGCATAGTGCCCCTCTGCGCTCTGGGTGTGGAGCGCGTTCGCCGTCATGTGCTCCCCTTAGTCACCATCACAGGCGGCTCTCTGCACGGTTACGACTCTGCAGTGGTTAGCTTTCATTTGGAAAGGGAGACTGGTGATTAGTGGCACAGCTGAACCCGGATCTGCCCCCCCCCCCCCTCCCCACCCGGCAGTCTGATTCACAGGCGTCTCCTGTCTTCTGCCCAGAATGGTTCAGCACGCTACCTTGTGACTAATAAAGCATGTACTTCATTAGTGCGCACCTTTTTCCCAGGGGGGGTGAGCCACAACCGGTAGTGGTTTCTTTATTATATTTTAAATGCATTTAGAATGTGGTTTTAAGTGTTTCTGGTTATGGTCTGTTGCCTGCTCTTTAGACAGCCTGCTGCAGGTCGGGACACAAGCACGCTCAATTGTTTTTTCTGGTTCGACTGCTGAGGTTTAGTTATTAAGCAGCATCACACAACTGTAGGCTGGTAGGGTCCTTGTAATCAGTCATAAGTTTGTTCTGTTCAGTTTGTTTTTTTCAGTCATTGCCCAAAATTTCCAGCACATTTGGCATCGTTTGTGGGGGGGTGCCCCTTTTCACATAGTCTCCAAAGTGTACAGGGAGCTCAGGCTTCGTAGAAACGTCCCCATTAGGAAAAGCATTTGTGGTGCCCATCTAATTGAACGATGGGAAATGCCCTCGTCAGCAGCATTGAGGTTTGTCTGGGACTTTGACATCCCCATCTTTCAGATGTGTCTAGTTTTGTTCCTGTACTGTAAATAAATGATTGTTCTTGTATTGTTTTTGGGCTGATAACATTTGACGGATTGAAGCAACCTTGTGTCATAAGGGACTATTTGATTGATGGCGTAATATCACTGAAGAGGCACTGTAGTCTTCATATATGAGAAGGATGGCCATGTAGAGCCATCCTTCAGGAGAGTTCCTGGTTTTGGCTATCCCAAATCCCGTGCAGGGGAGTGTGTGAGCTCTATCGCCCGTTCAGAGGTCGTGGGGTTGACTGTCAGCGGGGTCAGGGTGCCAGAGAGAAGGGCGTGGCTCATTCCCGGCATTCCTCTCCGTGGAGACCAGCCATCTGCCCGGCTGCCACCAAAAGCAGCTGATCCGACGTGGCCGCCATGTGAGAGGGCCGCAGCAAAGCAGCGCAGTCCTGCGTGCCACGGCACTAATGGCCAGTGTCCAGTTTCGGAGCTAATTCTGACCACTGCCCACGCAGCCTAATTTCTGGGTTTGGTACCGCCCTGACACATGGGCAGGGCCTGGTCCACCTGTGCTGGCTCTTTCCTTCACCCCCGATTCCCAACTTGGGGGGGGGAAAAAATCACGCTAATGCTAAGTCTGATTCGATTTTGAAATGCCAAAGAACATTTTAAAGGTACGGTATGAAATGACGGCATTAACTGTTTATCACTGCGCTAAGCATGCATTTCATTTTTGTTTGATCATCTATGAAGAGCATCGTCCTTCCAGGTGAAATGATCTACAGTCACCCAATCAGAATTTTTTTTTTTTTTTTGTCTAAATCACATTTTAAATGTTGATGACAATGGATAACAAACTTGTCCATAGCCCTCTTAGTGATTTATTTAAATACATTAATTGAAGTAAATTTATAGCTAATTTATGGTATATGTTTAATACTGTAGACCCAGACTGAGTAATTATCACGGCATTTTTCTTTAATGCATGCACTTGTTTATTACTGAATTTAACAGTAATCCTAAAGGTTGTTTAACTTAATAGACAAAGGAAAATGGGTGATTGTACTGTGATGTCTGTGTAATAATCATGCATCAAAACAGAACACAGGGCACAGAAAATCATGTCGTGTTTCAGACTTGCTCGTAACCTAAGCAGGGTGAATTTTTCCCGTAATTCGACGTCCGATTTAATTTACGCCATGATTTTTCTTAATCGACAGACGACGAAGTTTAAATTAAATGCATTCAAAGTTTCTGCCCATGTCAACGATACCACAGTTAAACGTGATTGCTTTTTTTGTAAATATTTTATTGTAAAATCACTCAGAGTATGGGAGCTTTAGGGGTGTGGATCTCGGCTTATATGTGAGGTTAGACCCCATCTTGATGGAAGAGGCTTCAGAGATCTCCCCTGGAAGCCCGGTGAAGTGCTCATCTGTCAGTGTGTGCTGTGGTATCGCTCTGGTGTCACACTGATCATGGCAAATTAAGGTTGGGTCTGCTCTGGGAGGGGGCAGGCCGGCAGCAGACTTGTCCAGAGTGTGGAGTCTTAATGTTAATGGAGGGTGTTTGTCCTCCAGGCCAAAATAACAGTTTGATCCAAAGACTTCAGGCAACGAGAGAACATAATTCACTTTATTCGTCTTATCTGGCTGCAACCAACATTCTTGTTTAGCATTAATATTGCATTTCTCTACGTTTTGTATCTTGTGTGATTTATTTCCATCTTTCTAATCGCACCACAAAGCAAAATCTGTGCAGCGCGCTCACGCGCGAAATGGATGGAAAACAGTTACGTTAAAATAAAACTTACCCAACATGCCGGCTGACTGACAGGGAGGAATTATAGAAAGAAAAGAACCAAATTAACCTGTCACTTGTTACACAAATTTACTTTAAACTCGCGCTCTGTTGTAGCTGTCCTTTTGATCATTCCGGTAACTGGCTGCCAGATGACGGCTTCCGCTTCGTCCGTATGGACGAGTGACGGTCTGCCGTTAAAAATGTGTGTGTTCCCCACTCTCTCTTTTCTGAGTCTATAAAAATGGTGGTTTAGGTTAAAGTGAAAAGTTACTGTCTGGGCTGCTTGCGGTTAATGGACTGTCAGCACCGTTTGACACCCCTCCAGACGCCTCAGGACACGCTCTGGCTGTATCAAACGAACCGTGAGCCCTGGGATAACGTCCGTCTGCAGGTACGGGCGCGAGGTCCCGAGCCCCTTAATGGGTGTCCGTCAGCAGGTACGGGCGCGAGGTCCCGGGCCCCTTAATGGGTGTCCGTCAGCAGGTACGGGCGCGAGGTCCCGGGCCCCTTAATGGGTGTCCGTCAGCAGGTACG